>VWZO01003489.1:452913-724417 GCA_013396975.1 Bucco capensis
GTAACATCTACAAGTTAAAAAAAAAAAAAAGAGAAAAAAAAGTCTACCAGTTTACCCTCCTGCCTTCCTGTCCTACAAACTCTGTGTCCACTCCACAGTTAATCTGGATTGTTTCACTATTTCTACCCAAAAGAAGTGTGTTGTCAGGCCACAGTTGAACATCCAGTGAACTGTGCAACTCTTTTGTCCTCAATGAAATCCATGAGAAACCTGTGAGTGATAAGTGTAAACCCATTTGACTTCTAACAGCTTTGGGTAGGAAGTTGGTCAGCAGTCTCACTGATGATGGTACTGCTGATGATTAATCAGTTTTCACCCCGTGTTGGTTCTCTTGCGTTAACAGACACCCGAAGGACCAGGCAGGCTACCTAATTTTTTTCTGCCTACAGTCACCCTCCCGAAAGGCTAGGAGGGACAGAAGAGAGCTTCTGTCTCCAACAGCGCCCGTTCTCTCTAGTTCAATGGCTTACTTTGCCCGTACTCACGTGTATGAGCAAGAAAGGCAGCAACCAGTGCCCGTTCATCCTTCGGGTGCACCAATTAGGGGCGAGGGCTGGGGGTTTTGCGGGGTGCCTTGTGCCTGTCTGGCCCCAGGTGTGGGTCCACGCGTCCCGGCAGGGCAGAACGTGACTGATGCCACCGCACACCCCACCCTGCTCTGACCAAGCTCCGGGGTAGGTGGTCGAGCTGCTGCCGGATGCCGATCCCCGGCAGCAATCGTGGGTTCCTCACGCCCCGTTCGCTCCGACCGGCTGCCCCCGCCCCGCCCCACGCCTCCGGAGCGGGGAGGCAGCGCCNTGCGCGGGGCCGGAGGGACGCGGGAGCTCCCCCGGCCACGCAGGATGAAAGTCACCGTGTGCTTCGGGAGGACGCGGGTGGTCGTGCCCTGCGGGGATGGGAACATGAAAGTTTTCAGCCTGATCCAGCAAGCCGTGACCCGGTACAAGAAGGCGATCGCCAAGGTGAGGGGCGCGGGGAGCGGCGCCCGCGATCAATATGGCGCTTCCCGGAGCGGGGAGGGAAGCGAGGGGGAAAGTCTGGGCTGCCCCACTGGGGCGGCGGGAGCGGGACGAGGGGAGGCAAGCGGTGGCGGAGTCCTCCGGGGAGCGTGTGTCTGGAGCTGCCGAGGGGAGCCGGAGCGGAGTGGGGGAGGGCGGCGGTGGCGGCAACTCCGCGGCCCCAACGCGGCTCCCCGCGGCAGCGGACGCCTGGCGGGCCTCGGTCCTTTGTTCACCGGTGCCTGGCGGCGAGGTGGAGGCCCCTGGGGGTGTCGGTGTGGGGACCGCCCGAACCCGGCCGGGAAGGCGGCGCAGGGTCTGCCCCGGGGCGGGCGGCGGGGCCGAGGCGCCGCGGGCTGGGCGGGAGTTGCTGCGGAGGGCTGGAAATCCAGCCCCAGGCTTCCCGGCCCTCCAGGCCCGGCAGGGAGGGCGGTGGGAGGGGAGCCCGCCGCAGGGCCGTCCGGGGGCTCCCCACGGGCCGAACCCCGCTTTGCCGGACCAGGGTTTGGGGGCAGATGGGGGCTTGTAGCGGCACAGCTCTCCGCGCCGCCTCCGCGCCTGCCCCACTCCCGGGGAGCTGTGGTGGGAAGGCTCCGCCTGTGCAAGGCGTCCGTGGTGCCCCGGGGTGCGGGGAGCGCCGGCCCGGCCCGCGGCGGGGCTGATCCCCAGTACCGCCTGCGCTGGCCTCCCTCATCCTCGTGTTGAAATCCTAGGCTGTGGGTGTGTAGTCAGTTGCACAGTTGGATGTCCCTCCATAGGCGACTTGTTGGGCTTTGCTTTTTTTCTTCTTTCCTCTTTTTTTCTCCCATACTTTCTTGTTGCTGCAAACCTCTTTTTAATCAAACGGTTTGTTGGATCGTCGTTGGCTGAAAACCTGAGCAGCAACCCTGCACCCTTCTCCTTTGCCTTACCTGATCCATCTGAGCAGCTGAGAGAGATTTTCCCCTTAGCCCTTCTGACATGTTTACACTTCTGAACCTGAAAGTTTTGCTTTGGCAAGTGCTCATTCCCAGGCTCCTTGAAAACTACAGTGAAAAGAGTACTGTGAACAGTATATTGATTGGTTTGAGGTGATTACCAAGAAAATTTTTAGGATCAATTTTCTCAGAGTGAATTCCAGTTGTTGGGAGAAGTAACCTCCACACTTGATTCCTGAAGAACGTGGTTTTGAAGAGGACAAGCACATTCTCTCTGTGTTTTTATTATTCTTCTTGTAACATAGTTACAAGATTCTGGCTAGAAAAAGGGTAAAATGATTCACTAGGATATGGCTGTAGCTGCATACCAGCTGTTGTTTATATATGGCAGTTAATGCACATGGCAGCCTGTCTGCATATAGGAGACAGTGCCCCAAAGTACCTTTCTAGTTAAGATAAACCAGTGAACAGTAAGTGTGTCCCTTGGGGTAGCACTGAGTGTCTCATCAGGCATTCAGAAGAGAAGTATTTGCAGAATTTGTTCTGGTGGCCCACCTGTGAAAAGATGAAAAATAAACTGTAACTCTTTTTTGAATGTGCTGATGTATTTTCTGAAGAGTTTGCAGAGGTGCAGTCGGACTTTTACCTGTCCACTGATCTCCAAAGCTCCTGATCCTAGGTTTAGAATGATACTGTCATTTTCTTTGTTTATTGATGTTTGTGCTATACACCACTGGTATGGACTTGAGGTAGCCATGATTACTGAGCTTACTTCTACTATATGGAAATACTGTGGTTGAAAACACAGTAGCAGAGTCCATAGTCACTGTCAAACTTTGCTTGTAACTTAAATTCACTGAAGATTTTCTTCACTGATGCTTGGGTAGTAAAGAGGTGGATCCTCAGTGTCTTTTAAGTAGAGGTATCGTGGTGTTCACTGTGATCACTGTAGAGTAACATAGTAATTTCATCATTTCCGTGGCAGAATTTCATAGAGGACTGCCTTCTTATAGTAGTTAAGTAGTTTCTTTCTGTGCTAGTGTAGCACAAGCAAATCTTCACTTCTGAAAGAGAAAAGAAAGGGAACAAAGTAATTCTGAAACTGACAGAGTGAAAGTGTGTGTCAGTGTGTGAACATATGAGCTAGCAGCTGGTACCAAGCTGACACTGAAATCTATTTCACCACTACTGTGCCGTTGTGGGGAAAAGTGTAGTGTATCTGGCAGAAGATTATTCAAAAGATTTGAATTAAGTTTATGGTTTTTATACTTAAAGGAAAACCAGCATTTCTCATCCTGCAAAAATGCAGCTCCTTCAGGAGAGCTGCTTGAAGCCTCTAAGAACTGAGTTGTCAGCCCTTCCCAGATTACCTCCAGCTTTGTCATGGTTTCCAGGTTGTGATTAGTAATAAGTGATCTGCACAGCCAGCACTTCTGACATACCTGTGCTGTCGTGGTGAGGCAGCCTAGCATTGTGCTTGGGGAGTGCCAGGAGCGAGTAGCTTCACAATTTGGGCTCAGTTCTCTGGCTTGGTGTTATTTAGGTTGAAGAGACATGTTAAGAAGGGCAAAAATACTTACAGGAAAGAATCCATGTAATAGTAAGGTTCTCTTCTCTAAAATTTTAAGACTTAAAAAGCATATAGGTATCACACCTAGTTACTGCAATCCATTCTAGATGCAGTTGCCTTTGATTAGAATTCATAAATCTGCAATAAATCTTATGGGTTAACACTGCTATCAGTGCTAACTCTTCAGGTGTGGGATAAGTTATTAATACAACGGGTTGGGCTTGAAGGTTGGTCTGTGTAGTGTGTATAGGAAATCTTTCTGTTCCTTTGCTTTTATTCCAAAAGAAGCTTTGTGTCAGAAACACATTCCTCCCCCCCTCCCCCTTTTCCCCCTGCGAGTTGTGTTTGTGGGGAATCAACAAGTGAATGATAAGAGATGTTTTTAACCTCCACCTTGTCCAGGCAAAAATTGATCATGCTTACTGAAACCTTTTTTGTGTGGTGGCACACTAGTGATGCTCTGTGTGGCTGGGCTGATGCAGCCTCTGGCACAACTTCTGAGTGAGTGTTAAATGAGTACAATTTGGGGGGAGGGCAGCTGGCCTGAGAAATAGCTGGGTGTGTTTTTCAAACCCTTCTGGTCAGGGACTGTGCAGGTTTGGTGTTGATGTGGTTCTGCTTATGACTTCCTAGCAAGTAATTTAATGATAAGGTAATGCTGGTGAGGGGGTAAGAGGGATTTTGAACAGGCGAAGTCAGCCACACCTGACAGGATTAATGGCAAGAGATGATAAGCTGCCCCAAAAGGTAGCAGACAGACAAGCAGCTGAGATGAAACTTACTTACCAAATGGTTGACTCTAGACTAGTGTTAACACTTGGAAAATTATTATAAAAAACTTTCATCAAGAGGAAATAATTGCGCATCCTGTAGCTTTGGTTTGGTCTGGTTGTAGCCAGAGGTGTTTCTGACTTTTTTTTTGGTGACTTATGACTGTCATCATAATCTGAGTGTGCTTTAGGTTTTTTAGGATGTTCTAAGTGTTTCACCTTTTATATTCATTTTCTTGCAAGTATAAATAAGCATGTATAGGTAATTGGTAGGTATAATATATTTTAAAATGATATTGGCTTTGTGTGATGTAAATGATTGTGATAAACAAGAATATGAAATAGAAAAATCATAGGTTTACAGGAGTTGTTCAGTCTCATGTTCAATCCCTACAGGGATTGCTTGGTGTCTGTGACAACACAATCTGATGTCCTGTGTATCATGAGTTTGTAGTGATGTTCCTAGACCTTGTGTGTATAACTCTGATTTTCTAGTTTAAAATAAGGAAATCAACAATTTTCCTGCTGAATCAAGAAGATTTTAGGAAGACTGTTTGAAGACACCTTTCACCTGCCCCTTACCAAATGCTGTGGGAGTTTGTGATGTTGCATGGAACAATGCTTGAATTGTTCATGTAAAAACTGCTATACATTAATATTTGTGAAAAGAAACTGTAATCTGCTCTGTGATAGTGTCTGAAGGCAGTGCTGATAAGAGACCAGAGCTCAAGGGAAGTTGGCTGTCTAAGCAAAGGTAACAGGTGTCAAATGACCATATTTTCACTTAATTTGTACATAGGAAATTTTAGGCCACTCAGAGCTTAAAGTTTCACCTCTTTGGAGGGTCTGATACTCATCAGCAGGGAAGTGTGAGGGGGGAAGCTTGTGTTCTCAGTGAGTGAAGTGTTGTTTTTTTTTGTTTGTTTGTTTGTTTTTTCCTGATTTTGTTATTTCCCCACCACCACTGCCAGCTAACAAGGACTTCTTGGTTGGTTTGCTTAAAAGTCAGTCCTGTGCAGCAGGTTATCCTCCAGGTACACAACAGCAACTTAGATATTTTTTGTGTTCTGCAGAGTAATTTTGCACTTGCTCCTGAATGTGTCCCTGGGGCATCTTTTGTAGGGCCTAGTACCCAGGGGTGGGTCAGTATGAAAACGTCCTGATTTTGCTTGGATTGTGGATTGCTCTGAGCATATGCCCTGTTTGAGCCTAGCCACTAGGTTTTAGGTGCAGGCTTAGCTGGGTCCTTCCCATTGCCCACGCAGAGACCCCTTTAGAGTTGTAGTGAAAATGCTGAAGTGCAATAGTGGCTAAATGTAGCATAAAAAAGATTTTTACTTTTTTAATTAGATTTCATTTTGATATCTACATACGTCTTGAGCTTGTTTAAAGTAGAAGGATATCTCACAGGCTGTTTGCAGAATGTTTAGGGACCCTCTCCACCCCAAAAAGACCGAAAAAGGAACCAAACCCCAGTGCTTAGTTGACTGTTTATTTACTTCTAGCTGACAGCACCAGGATGAAGTGTCTGGGCTCTGCATTTAATATTGGTTGGGTAGTGTTTCAATGATTTACCTGAGGTCAACCAGGAGAGCCCAGATTCCCTGGGGCTGCTGACAATTTTCTCAAGCTGGCTCTTGACCTCTTTGCTGATGTTGGGCTCCTGACAGTAGCAGTGAAACTGAGCTGACAGGTAACATCCATCTGCTGTGGCTTGGGGAAAGCTATGAACAGAAGTGGAGAGCTGCTATTTAAGGAGGAAAAGTACTGAAACGGGTCATAATCACCTCACATTTAGAAAGCTGTTGTGTGATTCTGAAGGTTGAGAGTTGGTGCTGGAAATGCAGCAATTAAATTCCTTCTACTTATTATGGAAAACTTCTTTTTAACATCATTTCTCCAACTCCCTCTGTGTTTTCAGCCAAATGAATATTATACTGTTGTCCTCACCTGTGAATATAGATGACTGTCACACATGGCATGAGAAGTTGCAGGGTGAAGTTAGGGATGAACCTTTGGATCAAGAGTGGCAGTGGCTGTGGAGTTCCCTTGCACAGGGACTTTGCAAAAGAGGTACAGCTGCCATAACCTGGGCAGGGCTTTGCTGCAGCTGCTCTCTGCCAGGTCTTGCCTGTGTTCAACCATCCACGGTACGAGGGAGGAGGCTTGTCTTTGGGAGGCCTGAGAGCCATACTGGGGCTGTACCCCTGTTATTTGAGCAAGCAGGGTAAATGTTTTAGGGGTTATTTGAGGCTAATCAAGAGGAAGACTGAATTCTGTAGTGCTGCTGAAGAGAGCCCTAAGAAGTGGACAGCATGTAAGCACTTCAGCTTTGAAGGTGTTTTCAGTAAAGTGTATGTGTGGTAGTACCATGGTTGGCTGATGTGAGCAGTACCTATCTTTAGCTGGATGGGATACATCATTGGTTTCAGTTTGGCATTATGTGGTTTCTCAGTATTTCAGTGTTGCCTTACAGTGATCAAAGTCAAGTGTATGTTTGTGGAAGAGTGGCTTGAGAGTGATTTCCCTTTGAGCAAAGGCACCGTTCAGCTGCTGTGGGCAATTCCTGCAGCTCTGAGAGGATGACTGCGGAGGAGCCTGTGAAAGTGCTCAGCACGTTCAGAGAACAGTTCCTGGAGGCAATTTGGGGTTTAGGGAGTTGCCAGCCTTTCTTCTCCTGGGTAATAGCCTTCCACTAGTGGAAAACCATCTGATTCTCATAGCTTTTTACACTTTAACTTTGGTTATAACAGTTGCAGATGTTTTAGTTCTGTTATAAAAACACCACTGGAAGTAACACTTTCTCATTTGTACCAGACTATGATATCTTTTGGTTGTGGCACATCTAATCTGGTAAAATAAGAGGGAGAAATGCTGGTAATGTTAGTTATACAGAATACAGTTCATGTAGCTTTAAAACAATTTCCTCATTCTTCAAAGGAAAACAAACCTTTTCATCCAAATATAAATTGAATGGCTAAAACATGCAACAATGCTGAACCACTGCTTATGTATATTGAAAATAAAGTGGAATTCTTCTAACATCAATCCAGAATATAGCACAGCTGTTCTCACTCAGAAATATTTTGTGAGCAGTAAGAAAATAAAAAGTGGAGCAAAAAGTATTAAAAATTCTGCAAGATACTTTAGGGCATCTGTACTTTTTTTTTTTGCCTCCTTTTTAATATTATATATTTTCCTTGTTTCTTTGAGGTCATTTTACTGTAGTACTCAGCAAGTCTGGTACTGGAAAATAGATAAAAAAACCCCAAAACTCAAAAAAACCAAACTACCTTTGAGCTAAGTTACGTAATCTGGTGGTGCTGCTTAAAAAAAGAGAAAGAAAAAGAGTAGAGCAGCACAGATGTGTGTAATACCTGTCAAAATGACTACTACTACTACGAATGAAAAAGAAATGAGTTAAGTTCTAAATTGGGTGAAAAATAATTCTAACTTAACAGTGAACATTAGGGCCTTTTTGGTTTTAAGACAATCACATTAATTGTTACAATACTATAGCAATGTCAGGTTTTTTCCTACTGGTAGCCTTAGTTATCAAATTGGTTCCAGATATTTGTTAAAGCAGAAACAATTTTAATCACTTTTTTTTTTTGAGTATTTGCTGTTCTTTTTTAATCAAGTAGTAGGTACATGGCAGTAAGTTATTTCCTACTTCAGTTTCTTATTGTAAAGTGATACACCTTAATAACCTATTTAGTCCCAAACAAAAGGAGAAGTGTATCCCTACCAAAAACTCCTGGAGTAGACCCTACATGCCCTGTCTCAAGGCCAGGGTCTCCAGTGTAGGCGAAGACTAATAAAGACCAAGTGTGTTTCTGTGTGAGGGGATATGAGTCTTGCTGCCCAGGAGCGGAGATGAACATCCCATGGAGCTGGGCCCTGCCTGGGATGTTGCTGTGTTCCTGCCAGACACGATGCTCTGGTGCTGGAGTAGTTGGCTGGTGTGCCTCCTCTACAGCTCCTCAGGACTTTTATTGTAACAGAGACAGGGCTGGTAAAAGGGGAATGGCTGTGGGGAGAAGGGTAGTCTTCTGTAGGGGAGGAGAAAACGATGGGATGTCCTTGGAGATTAGTGGAAGGAAATGCTTTTGGGGTAGTGATGGGTGGGTATAGCTCACCTGGTGCCTTTTCTTTCACATAAGAGGGAGACAGGAGTTTGCATGGAACAAGACAGAAATGGAGTAAATTAAGTACTGACAAATACAAAGAGCTGAAGATGGGAATGAAGCGGTTAACTAGGTGACCTGGAGATGAGCGATAACTCGGGGAAGAAGATGAAAAGTTGACCTCAGTGGCACAACAAATGACACCCAAAAGGCTATTTTTGAAAAGAAACCTGTGGAATTTGTTCTAGGAAGCTTCCCTTTTGGGGCAATAAGCTTAGTGAAAGTAGTGAATCTCTGACTTGGTATGGAAAATAGACACTCTTTTGGAAAAGTGATCTCACACATTTTTGGCCATGCTTTCCACATTCTCTCATGCACAGCTTGCTGCTGATGCAGCAGGATCTTGTTCTTTTTAAGTGGCCACATTTATAGGATTTTTGTTCTGGGTATGCATGTCCTTACAGACAGAGAGTGGCAGTTTAAAATGTTTCTGATGTTTTTGTTGTATTACTAATAGGAGAAAAAAAAAGGTAAGTGGGTATAAAATGTTTGAAATGAAGCTAGGACTTCTAGGAGTGCCTGTATGTTTGTGTGTGCACCCACTTAGGTGTTGGCAGTTGTTTGAAGAAAGGTAGCCACGCTCACTAAAAGAAAAAGCAGTTTCATCTTACCCCATCTTTTTTGCATGCGCTTTCAAAGTTGTTGAGTTACTCTATCTTCCCCTTAGGCAAAGGCCACATACTGTTTTTTCTCCTCTATTAAATGTCAGAAGCAATATCCTACTTGTGAGAAACTTGCAGAGATACACCTCTTTGTTCTTATAATGAGAAGAACAACTTTGTTCCAAGATTGCTGAGTCCTTTTGAACAGGAAGAAGCAGAAGCAGAATTTAATGAAGTATGGAAAAATACTTCTAGGGATGCTGGAGTGTTTCTGAGACCAAGTGGCCTGAAAGTTTTGTTGCCATAACAACTTAAATGACAGTTTAAACAAACACACACACATACAAAAAATTGGGGAGTTTCAGAACCTTTAGCTTCTTAAATAAACCGCTAAGTGGAATAACAAGGCTTGATTTAATTTGGTCTCTCCAAGAACCTGTTGTATCAAATCTTATTTGCATTTTTTAAAGTGTGCATTTGTTTGTGCTGTCAGTTTTTTGCCCTCTGCCTTCCTGTGAAGGCTGCTTGCTTGCAGCTGTGAGTGCTGGGAAGGCAGCCAGTTACCAAGTACCAAAAGAAGAAGAATTTAGGCAGCCAGGTTGTGGTGGCCAGGCTGTTCCTGGTGAATGAGTCTTTGGCCTCAGCACCATGTGTAGCCAGCGAAGATGAAGAGGGAAAGGATTTTATCCCCCTTGAATTTGTCTCTTGTCTTTTGGCAGTACTGGGCTGCTGGAAGACTGCTAGCCTGAAGTGTTAGGCTTTACTGAAAGTTAAAAAATATTGTGCAATTGTAATAATTGAGCTAGTTGGGGAGTAGTCATCTCGATACATCTCACTTGTTCTGCTAGATGTTTCTGCCTTTCATTATGGAGAGATGAGTGCTGGGTAAGAGGAGTAATGCTGCTGCTTTCTGAGGGAGTGAGGAAAGCCAGGCCCAGCAGTGTACCTGGCTCTTCTGGGCTGAGCTTTCTGCTTCTGCAGGGCTCCTGCCAGGTGTGTGAGGGGGCTTGATGCTCAGAAGGGAGTCTGGGTTTGGATCAAGGTCAGGGTGTGTTCTGAGCTGATTGTTTAATGCTGATGAAGATGCTGCTTCTGTTGCTACACTTTAGGTGTGAGATGAGGTAAAGGAAATGCCCCAGCACAGGAGACTTCTCCTCTGTACTCACTTGGTCAGACTGAGAGTCCTGTCTTCTGGGCATGTTGCAAATTCAAAGAGTTATTTCCAAATTCTGTATTGAACATTTTTTTCTGGCATTAAGAATACTAATTTCAGAAGATGTTTTCTGCTCTTACTGGGTTTTCTTAACAGTAGCTTTTTTTTTTTTTCTCTAGCTTTTTTCCTTCAAGTGAAAAATAGCACAAATAAATGTGGTCTGTAGTAATTCTGGAAAATTCGAAGTTTGAACTAAGAAATTGCAAGCAAAAGTGGACTGGGTGTAATAAATAGAGCTTTTAAATTTGGAATTGTCTGTTACCGTAGGCTCTGTGTTGTAAACCAGCTAGGGAATGTGGTTTTAAATGTCTGTAACTGTGTGTGTGCTAAATATTTGCATGTTTAAGTGCTGCCATATGTTTAAAGAGAAAACCTATGTTTTCTAGACTTAGCTAACCTGGTCTAGAAAGAAAACATTACGCTCTGTGTGTCAAACAGGGTATTTAACTTGTGGTTGTATTAGGCAATGGAGTAGTCTTGCCCTATGCCCAGCATAATACTTTGGTAAACTAAACCCAAATGTTAATATGTGTGAAATGTTATTGTAATCAATGCCTTATCTCTCCTTTATTAATATAGTTATTTGAAGTAAATTCCTGATGACTCTTTTGTTGGTTTGGTGTTGTCACAAAATATCTGTTGGAAGCTTGAAGCCCTCTGCTCAATTGGAAGCCACAGATAATGAGTATCCAGTGTTGTATCTTTTGGGGTTTTTATGAAGTATTTAGCTGAAAAGGCTCCCGGTCTTCATCCTATTTCTGTGGAGGTAAGATGTTTCCTTTGCTGTTGTAATTCCCTAGCTGGGGAATGAAAGCAGCAGTAGAAGGCGAGCTACCATGTACGAGAAGCTAATTTGTGCTGAGTTAAATGCCTGTTTGATATTTGAATATGAAGCAATTAGCTTGGATATGCTGCTGTTTACCTTTTAGCATCTGGAGAAGTCTAAACACGCTGCTGAAGGGAACTGTATCATAAATCTACTTCCAAAATATTTTTTCTCACAATTATATTTTTCAGATTGAGCCTAACTCTGCTTGTTGTGGTGATAATTTTCTAGTGGCCAGTGACTGATGGGAGAAGTATTGAGATAAATAGTTATGGAAGGATTTGGGCAGTGGTCTGGTGTCTTCCTGCAGGCCACATGGGGTGATCAGATAAATCCTTGAAGGAGTCCTCTTTCTAAAACGCCCTCAAGGTGGGCCTGTAGTTGCTCATGCATGGATGCTACTCTTCAGCCTTTTTTTAAGGTATCAACATTTACCATGGGCATCTACTGTACTTGAATCTAATTTGTAGGAAATGGTCTATTTTGTTCTAAATTACTTCCATTTCACAATTCAACATTTCTTTTGTCTCATAGCAGAACAAAGTAAAAAGAGGGATTTTTTTTTTTATTGTTCTTTATGTAAAAGTTATTGAACTTGTTAAAAGTTATTGAATTTGTCTGTGGCCCCTGGTGTGATAACTGTGCCGATAGCAGAGGGAGCATTAAACTCATTGCCCACGGGAAAGTGTGGGGAGTCATACCCATGTTCCTAGAATCCTTGGATGGGTAGGATGAGCTCATTAGCCTTCTGGCAGTCATCCTAGGAGAAGGACAACTCTAATTCCAAACCCGGGCAGATGGAGCTCGTTTAGCCCTGTAAGGCCTTCCATCTAAGAGAAGACACTCTAATAAAACCTACATGCTAAGGACTTGGCTGCCAGCATCCAAGCTTGCTAGGCCCTGGCAGATGAGCCTTAGGACTAAAGGGTGGGTCCAGCTCTGTGCATGCTGTGTCTCACCTAAAAAAAATTCCATTGCTCAGGCTCGAGGGTGCTATCTGCTATCCTCTTTTTATCAGCGTGCTTGGAAAAGGCAATGCTGAGGAGCGTGAGTGGAGCCTTCCCTGGAGCTTCGTTCGCGAAGCCTGGCCATACATATTGAATTTGTAAATCCTAATAGTCAATTTTGTCAAATGCCTGTCCTGTTTTACAGGTGGTATGTGTTTCACTTTATTAGACCACATATTATGTCTGTGATTAGACAGTGTGTAAAGACCGCTCTAACTCTAGCTGGCTTCACAAATTGCTTCTGATTCACTGTGCCAGTGTTTTGTTGCCTTCTGAAAGGCTTTGTTTCCAAAGGTTGGTGGATGCTTAAGCCACTGTGAATAGAGATCTATTTTAAGACACAATAAATACACATTATTTTCATGATCAGTTTTGGAGATTAAAATTGTGTGTGATACTGAAACAATATAGTTTTTCTACAATTAATGAATATTTTAGAAGTATGCCATTTTTCACCTAGAAAGCAGATGTTCCAAAAATTATGTTCTTCCTTTCAGAACTCTTCTGGAGTGCAGTAATTCACTTTGTGTTTTGTGTTATTCTGCAGTGTGAGCTACAAGCTGGAATAGGAAGCAGAGCTATGAAATCACTTTATAATAAGCAGCCCTTTGCAGCCTGCCTTAACCTGATGCTGCTCAGAAAGCTGGCCTTTGGTGAGGACTACATGGCTTCAGCTTTGTAAACTGTACCTAGGTGTAATAAATAAGAGGATCTGTTCTTTGCAGTTACAAATTGTGCTTTTCTCAGCATCAACAGCAAACAGGAGTCACACTGGTGCTGGTCACCTGCTTGCTTTGCAGAACATGAAGAGCTGTAAGATAAAACACAGAGCTCAAAGATGCCCAAACGTATCTGTTTTAACCTTGTAGCTCCCTTCTCTCTTCCTTTGAATAAATAGGCAAATGAATCCAACATGGTATGTGAAAGCAAAGTTGTGGAGTCCTTCCCCCGCATCTCCTGCATCTTTATATCTAGTTGTTCTGCAGCCCAGATCATCACCTGCTGCCAGTTCCTCTCAGAGAGCAGGCTGCAGCCTTGCAGTTAAATGCTCCTAACATCTGTTGGGGATGTGCCAGCAGCAGGACAAGGCTTTTAGCTTCCATTGGCCCTGCTGGTTTGGGAAAGTTGCTACATGCAGAAGGGAGAAACAAAATATCAGAGTAATCACTGCTCTCCCAACACTACCCTGTGTTAACTGGGAGGCTGTGTAGGTTTATTCTAAATAGAGATGATGGAGAATGGGAGTGCTCACTTGGGAGCAGCATCATGTATTCCCATGGCTCATTCTCTGTGAGGACTTTGTTAACTGTGTTCCACAACAGCATGATGTTATTTGCAGTGAGGAGGTTCTTGCATAAGCCATTCTGTGGTTTCTCTCTGCATCTTTATGTTACCTTAGGAAAGAGAAAAGAATACTGCTGTATTGGTCATCTGTGCTGCAGCGAAGCTGTGGTGCACCAGTCAGTTATAACAGCATGCAACACCCAAACTGGAGCCAAGGAGATGGCTCCCCAAAGCCTTCTCTTCTGAATTGGGCAATTCCTTCGGTGCTTTGCTACATTCTCCCATCAAAAACGAAATCTGCAAACAAACATTGTAGCATGAGTTTGGCAAGTATGTAATTATGGAGAAGAGAGGCACAGGAGGTTGCTGGCTGGTCCAGGACCGCACAAACAGTTTGTCACCTAGATGGAAATAAAGTGCCAACCTGCTGACTCCTTAACCACAAGACTATCTTTCCCTTTTAGTAAGGATGTGGTAAAATATTGCTGTCTTTAATCCTACTGTCCTGTAGCTCAGCCTCTGTATGAAAAGACATACCATGTTTCACCAAGCTGAAAAGGGAATATCTTATGATAATTGACTGTTGAAAATAAAGTCTTTTCTTCTTTGAAAAGTGTGGAGTCTGTCATGTTCAACTGACTCATAATTTCTGTTTCTTTTGTAATTTTATTCCAGTTTACTCATACTGTAAGCTTAGTAATCTGTTCTTGACAACGAGGATTTTGATTCCAGTATTGCACACTTGTTTAAATGTTTATAACTTAAAATGAAAGCAGAGGAAATGTTTATGTGTGACTTTAGTGTAGCTATCTGAAGTGAATCATGAAGCAAAGTGACACACTAAAGCAGAAGGAGATCTATCAGTGATGTATTTGGTTTAAATACGAGAAACTTAGAGAAGGGAGAATGTTGATCCATGGAAGCAGAGTTTAAATCTGGGTTATTTTTTCTTTTTTTCTCATTAAAGTGCTATAATTTTCTTTTAATACAGAAGTGTTGTAAATAAGGTGGTCATGGGCAAAAAATCTGAGGTAGTCAGGGCTCTAATAGTGTTTGGCTGATGCCAGTAAGAAAGAATTGTCTTCCTGTGTATACATTCATTTGAGATTGATGGGGTTAATTGCCTTGGTCTCGACTTTGCTTGTAGACTACTGTGCTACTGATGCTGATTTAAAAGGAACTCAGTCTACCAAAACTTTTTAATCCCTTCTACATGCAGTGCTGAAGAAAGCATGTTTTTCCCTTGGAGATGTAAGTTTGTGATTAAAATGTCATATTTAGGATCTCTATATTAGGGATAAGGAAACATGCAGAACTGCAGTAGGGCCAGAGAGAGTAAACAGGGGAGTGCTTGCTATAGTGCATTTTAAATAGTAATAATAAGCCCTGAAAATTGGGATTTTGCAATTTGTAATTCCACTCTAAACCATTTTTTTTTAAATTGAGTGCAGTAAGTGGTGATTTATTCTTTCGTGTTTCAAAAAAACATACTACAGCACAACTGCCATTTATTATTAGTGTTTTTGTTGAAGCATTCAGGTTCTGTTAACAGCTGTCATAGTCATCCTGTTATCTTCAGCAGTTTGCAAAAAAGCAGCTGGTGGACTATGCAAATGGAAGCATTTACTAAGTAATTTTAGATGACGTTATAACCATTGTTCATCTTTTGCCTCTACACTTTGTATTTTCAAGTGACTCTGTATGCCTTTCACAAACATGCTGTTATTAGGCCTGAGGACATACAATGCCAAGTAATTTCTTGAAACTGGAGAGCCTTAGAGATTTCTTGTGGCATATCCCTCTTATTCTAGACATCTCTCTTCATTAGAAAGCCTCAGAGAAAAAGAAGGACTGCTTGTATTTAGCTTTAACCATCCTGAAGTTAGCAGTGCTGATGCTTTGCTTCCTTTGCTGTGTTTGGAAACAGCTATTTCTGACCTGTTCAATGACCTCAGGGTTCCTGGCTTTTTCATCAGAATCAGTTCTGTTCTGATAGTTTCTAGCCTGTACTATTTTTTTTCTGGTGCTGTTTCTGATTCTCACTATCTGTTGTTGCATGACAACATCACCTTCCCTTGTATGCACTATATGTGCATCAGAGGCTCTGGTTTAGAAGGTTTTCTTGTCCTCATGCATTACTGAGATGTATAATGATGCTGTGGAAAGAAATCATAGGGAAAGTAGTACATCGGTTGTGCTTATTGCTTCATCTGTCTTGCAGTAGAGGAAAGGAAGAGATGGTCTGCAAGTGCTTATAAATCATGTAGAAACTTCCTTTACTCTGCCATGGACATATATGTGTATAATTTTTTTTTCTGGCTGTCTTTCAGGCTCTCTTTGAGCTTCTTTTTTTTTTTTTGCTGCTTTAAACTCAAACTATTCCCTATACTAGGACAGTAATCAAGGAATTCTGTACTGTCCTATTAAACTTGCATCCTGATTACATGAGCTGTTCCTTAAGGCATGCAATACCAAAACAAAAGGGGTGGCTGGCGTGCAGGAATGATTACAGCAGCGTGCTTGCTGGCCAGCCTCTGTCATGCTCTTACGTGCTGCTCTGTTCTCATACGCCTGAACTCGCTGGGTGAGGAGGATGCAGATGGACAGATTTTTCAACTACCAGCAGTACTGTCATGGGAATGCTACTGAGTCAGGACTTTGAACAAAAAGTTGAGTTTTATTGAAAGCAACTGAACTGCAATGTGTGGTGATGAATGAATATGTGGTGGTAGGACTCTGCTAGTTCAGATGTGGCTTCTTTTCTGTTTGCCCTGTAGTTTGTAGGTGGGATTTGGTGCCAAATGGAGATTGTTCTAATAATGGTTTAAAAGGATATCTCTGTGTCTGTTCTTTTCCAGGATACATTTATATTGAATTTGTACACCATTAAATAACTTTAAACTCCTATGTGTGTTTTTTTAACAGCTAGGGAAACTTTTTTTCATGTAAACATTTCTACTAATGGGAAGAGGATGTATAGTCAGCATTTCAGCAGCAACAGACAGAAAATGCATTGGATGAGCTTATTGCCAAGCAAGCTGGATATGGAAATCAATATGAGAAAAAAAAGCCAAACCCAACTGATCAATGTGCAGGAGGGGAAGTAATGTAGTTAAAAATATAGGTAGGTAATTGTCTGTTTAACATCTTTGTCAGTGACACGGACAGTGGGATCGAGTGCACCCTCAGCTAGTTTGCCAGCACCACCAAGCTGAGTGGTGCAGTTGACCCAGTGGAGGGAAGGGATGCCATCCAGAGGGACCTTGGCAGGATTGAGAGGTGAGCCTGTGTAAGCCTCATGGAGTTAAACAAGACTAAGTGCAATGCCCTGCACATGGGTTGGGGCTGTCCCAAGCACAAATAGAGGCTAGATGGTGAGTGGATTGAAAGCAGCCCTGCAGAGAACGACTACAGAGTGTTAATTGACACAAAGCTCAACATTACCTGACAGTATGTGTTTACAGCCCAGAAAGCCAACCATATCCTGGGCTGCAGCAAAAGAAGTGACCAGCAGGTTGAGGGAGGTGATTCTCACTCTCAGCTCCACTTTCATTAGACCACACCTGGAGTACTGTGTTCAGTTCTGGGGTCTCCAACATAAGGACATGGACCTATTGGACTGAGTCTAGAGGAGGGCCACAAAGATAGTCAGAGGGCTGTAACATCTCTCTTATGAGGACAGGTTGAGAGAGTTGAGGTTGTTTAGCCTGGAGAAGGGAAGGCTATGAGGATACCTTATAGTGACTTTCCAGTACCTAAAGGTGGCCTGCAAGGGAGCTAGGAATGGACATTTTACATGGACATGTAGTGATAAGACAAGGTGTAGTGGCTTTAAACTGAAAGAGAATAGATTTAGATTAGATGTGAGAAAGAAGTTTTTTACTGTGAGGATGGTGAGACACTAGAAGAGGTTGCCCAGAGAAGTTGTGAATGCCCTATCCCTGAGACTATTGAAGGCCAGGTTAGATGAGGCTTCAAACAACCTGGTGTTGCTGAAGATATCCCTGCCCACATCCAAGGGGGATTGGAACTAGATAATCTTTAATATCCCTTCCAACCCAAACATTCCATGATTATACAACTGTGCATTTTTCGTCAAAGTACAAATCCTATAAAATCAGGTATGTTCAGGACCTGCTTTTATAGGTTGCTCAAACATGATTGTGATCTGAATCAACTGAACTTCTTTCACAAGAGAAACTGGTGTATCCACAGGGAAATGTTCTCTTTTTTTTTTCCCTCTCCCCCTCCCTGGAATTGATTGTAGGTGTAGAGCTGACAAGGGTAAGCTGTCTGCTTTCACAAACCAACCATGCTTCCTTATAATTCTGCTATTTGCTTGTTGCTTTATCAGTCCAGGGCAAACTGTTCAATCCATTTTTTACAGCACCTCCTTTTTATTACACTTGCACAGAGCATGGGCTTGGTTGATAACATTCAGCTGGACTGTGTTTTAAAAAATAAAAAGAAAAAGGAGTCATCCCAGCTCTATCAGTCATTGAAATACCTTATCTACTTTTCTGTTTTAAAAAGCCTATTTGCATTTTTCCCTGTATCTCATCTGCAAAGTGTATAAACTTTGCAAACATCCTATAGTTCATCCTGTATAAATGAATGGAGAAGATAGTCTGCTACATGTCTGGAATTTGGTATTTAATATATCAAATCTGAAAGGTAGAGTATCTGAAAAAGAAAATTGTCTGAAACTGGCTTCTGCTGTATTCAATGAGAATGCCACACTTACTGAATATAAAACCACTTTTGGGTCTGGGGATGAGCATGTATGGCAGCAATCCCCCATGGGAGAATGATTGCTCTGTGGTGGGGGTGTTACATGATCAGGGTCATATGTGGATAGAAAGTGGCTAGAAGCACTCTGAAATCAGCAGAATTGTGTCCAGGCTGAGAGATCTGCCAGTACAGCTACTTGTCAAACTTAGAGCTAGACTTTTAATGGTATGCATTTAGCATTATATGACTTGCAGTCTCTTCAGGTAGCAGCCCTGCAGCTGGATACACAATCACATTATGAAATCTGTGCAGTGGAACTCCCCACCATGAGCAGAGGTGACCTTTATCCCAAGGGTGACCATGTGCAGTTCCCAGCTCTGAGCAAAGCTGGTGCTTTGGATATGACTGGATCACTTGGGGATTACTGGTGTGCAGAGGCAGCAGGAAATGGGAGTGGGAAGGACAGACAGAAGGATGTACTTGTATTAAGCTGTTCCAAGTACTGTCTATAAGCCTGTCCTTTGGAGGTGTTGAATATTACTAATGTCACTTGCTTGGGTCACTCTGCAGTAGTACCTGTGGAGAGAGGTGCTACATGGGTGATAGAGACATGTGGGCAAGAGGGCACCTTATGCTTTGTTAGCCTGAACACATGTAATTACCCTTAATCATCCTGGAGTCCTTGGGGGGTGATGTGCCTGAGTGAGTGACAGCATCTCCTGATAGCCTGTCAGAGATGTTCCCTAGAGTTGTCTCTGCTGTGAAGGAGCTCTAGTGAAGTTGAAACCAATCCATGTGTAGGTAAACGCCCTGCTGAGTGATTTTTCTTGCTGTTGAGAATGTGCACTGTGTTTTAGCCTTTTATTATGTTGAGGCCAGCATGGTGGTCTTGAGTTTTGAGGAGTGGATTCTGTTTGAACTTTTCTGGTGGCACTGGAGGTCCCCAAGAATGAACTTCTTCTTTGCCTGTGGATAATTGTGGGCTCTGGGATGATGTTTGCCCTTCCTGTTCTGGAGAAATAGCTTGAACTAAGTATCATTGATATGGAAAACTGAAGAGGAAAAGGGTAATGTGGTAAGAGACTACATTTGATCTTGCAGTGGCTTCTCTTCAGATGCAGTCTCACTATCTTTATTTGGGCTCTGGATAATCACAGGATTGAATTTCATTGGATTTCAGTTACAGGAATGGAGTCCATAATTAAGGAGTTAAGTGAATGGTCCTGGGGGTCAGGTTTCTGACATTTTGAGGACTTCAGTGGCTGCTTAATTTTTTTTCAGAGTCTGAACTTTTATAGGGTTTTATTAATTTATTTTGGTATTTTTTTTTAATTGTCAATCTTATACACACAAAGATCCTTCTGAAGTAGAGTCTAATTCCTGTCTTATCAAGAAAGAATTTGGGTTCTTTTCTCAAAGCCCCAAAAGTTTCTAGAATGTGTTTGGAGTGGCCCACTGTAATGTGTATGAATGCATTCCTGTGCTGGAGAGCTTCCACATGGGTATCATTTTTCTTCAGGGTGGAGGAGTGGTGCATGGCAATGCTCAGTTATCCAGAAGTCCAGATGCTCCACTGTAACAGGTTGGGTTGAGCATGCAGTTTGCTTTTGAGGTGATTTGGTGCTCCTGGCACCAGCTGCTGTAGATAGTCTGCATCCCCTCATGAGTGAGGGTTATTTCAGCCTTCCTGCTGGTCTGGGTGATGGTGTCCCAGTGAGAGGACTGTTCTTCAACTGATGATAAATTGCATGACTATAAGGATCAACAGGCTACCACTATTCTAGGGAAAGAAATCCACAGTGATGCAAACTAGTAGTTTTTGTTCTAAATTTTATGCTCTGCAGTTTTGCTGAATCACTACTCATGTTTACTCCTGTTTTAAGGTTAGAAAAATCATACACATTTTTCTAAATAAGCTCAGATAAACTTTCCAGACTCAACAGATGTTAGTTCAGGTTTAAAAAAGGAACATAAGAACCTGTTGCCATCTCTCATTTTTTTCCCCTTTGCTGCTTCCTAGCTGGACAGGACTTTGCTACAAATGGTGGAGGAAATAATTTAACTTTGCTTACTTCAACCAAATAATGCACAGAACTGAAATGTGTTCCAAGATCTGCATCCCTGGTTTTTCTACTGCTTTGCAGTTGGATAGCTAAGTGATGATTGGAGAGAGGCAAATAGGTTTTATGCATGCTTTTTTTCCCCCCCTACTTTTACATATGAAATGTGATGAATAAATATTAAGAGCCCTGGAAAAATACGCAAGAGAAGTAGCAGGGTTGTATAACCACTTCTGTGTCGTGGAAAGTGGTGTCAATCAGATGTGTAGGCATGTTGCAGCAGATCTAGAAGCTGTTTGAAAAGAAACCAGGGCAATTGTTCCTTCTAAAGTAAACATTTTGTAACCTAATTAAAAGGTACAAGAAGAAAACAATTGTCCCTGCAAGGAAGGAGCTGTTACATAGTGTATTGGGGGAAACAAAGAGTATTGTTTTGCAATTTATAAAATGTAATTTAAAAAATCAAGTTGTTTTTAGTGGAATACCTTTATGGATGGAGTCAGTGTCAGGTAACCCAAATCTACAGACAACCTGTTACAAAGAAAAGTAGGTCTGTAAAGTTGCAGGCTGTTACTTGCATTGTTAGGGAGATAAAGTCAAAGCTAATAGCTTGGAAGTATTGGTAAATTTGGCAGTAAAACTTTTTTTTACAGTTCTTTTAAGAGTTTAAGAAGGAAATCTTTCATTTTATCTGTAATGTCTTGGCATAAATACTAACTCACACAGTCAAGTTGTCACCCTGTGTGGATTCGAAAGTACTGGGAGGTGAAATACTCTACTTATCTGTAGTCTTGGAGTGCAGTGTTTCCAGTTCCAGATAGACAGACATTGGGAGTTTTGTACCACTGCTAGTGTTATTCTTGAGCAGAGATTTTTGTAATCCCTATTGTTAAAATATTTATTGCTTGCCATTGCTCAGCAAAATATTGAGAATTGTTTCAGGGCTGTGAACCTATCCCTTTTCAAGCCTGCAGTTTACCCCTGAAATAAAGTTTTAACTGCCAGAGCTGTATTATGTTGGCATTACAGAGCCTGGAAGATGAAAATAGATTTCTGTTGGTTGCTTTGCAAGTCATGTCTTCATTTATCTGAGCAATGAAAAACCTTACTGCACGTCCTTTCTCAGAATTGGGTATTTGTATGTCTATCAGGGAGCTTTCTCTTTGGTTCTGTGCTGCTTCTCACTGTAATCCTTCATACTCCCCCCCTGTGTATCACTGGTTTATTATTATTATTTTCCCAGTGTGGGTCTTAGCCAGTGGTTTTCTCACAGTATTTAAGTGTGTGTATTTGTTGGGTTAGCAGGTGATGCATGTGTGCTGGTGGGTGCTGAGCACACAGGAACAGAGCAGGTATTTTAAAGCAATTCTCCTCCTCAGTGCAGATGGACCCTATAATCTTTACTCTGCCTGTTCTTCTTTAATTTCCATTAGGTATTTTTCTACACTGTCCTGGTGAATGCTCATGCTTATACCTGCATCTAGTGAAATTCATGTACAATATTGTTAATACGTTGTGAAGCCAGAGGAGCTGCTGACATGATGCTGACAGCATGGGTTTTTGAACTCAGAGCTGCTCATGTCCTTAAAAAAGATGCTTCACAGCTGAGAGACCTTGTTTCTGTGGATCCATCAAATCAAAGTGCCAAATAAAAGGTGACAAATCTGAATTTACAGCATTTTTCCTCTGGGTAGTGTGAACAAATACAAAATATCCTAAATAGCTGTTACCATGAAGCAGTAAATCAGGGTGTAGTGAGTTAGTGAGTGCCAGAGAAGCCATTGGTACAGCTAAATGCTGTTGGAGTGTAAAAGATGCTTTAGCACCTGCAGTGACCTGTGGAGCATTCTGGATGGCATGTAGGGTATTCAGGGAGAAAACTAAGTGCCTTGCTGGTGCACAAAACTTGCCTGGTCTGGCCTTGCTAGCATGAAAGTTCACACCAGGTAAATCTTAAAATTCAGAATTTAATACTTCCTTGAAGTTTTTAATTTCTCAGATTATTCATTTGAGACATTTGCACAGATTTGAGGTTCTTGGAACTCTTGCTGTGCCAATGTTGCCAGGCTGATACAAGCACTGTTTGAACATCAAGTTAATAGTGGTTTGAAATGAAGTATTCAAATTAGCAGCTTTTAGCCTTAAAACGGACTGCTTTAAAATCTTTTAAGTTCTTTATGGTGAATATGCTAAGAATGGAGTATACTTTCAGAACTGGTAGGTAGCTAAGGGTGGGAATTCCTACAACTTTCAGATATGCTTATTTTTTCACCAGACCTGGGACACTGTTGCAAGTTGAGGTACTTACTCTTGTAGAAGTAGCAGCACTTCCCTTCTTGGTCCAAGGGACATGGGGAGAGAGCCTGTGCACAGTGCTTGCTGTGGGGCTGTGGGAACATTAGTGGTGGAGGGGACAGTCTTTTGCTGCAAATGGGATGGAGCCAAAATGAAGAAAGGTTAGGTTGAGGTGAGCAAGTGGTCGCTCTAGGAGAAGCTTAGGAAAATGTCAGCAGTGGCAGGAATGGGGAAGAACCTGACAAGCAAGTAGTACAGTAGCTCCCAAATGGAGAAGGGTAGGATGTTGTAGCCAGAGGCAAGCAATAATGAGGCCAAGAAGGATAATCATCCCTCTGGTAGTGCCTGTGCTGAACAGGGAAGAAGGTTCAGTTGTGGCCCTGCCAGCAATGCTTTGAAGTGGACCAGAAACTCTTGTAGCCTTTGGACAAAACTTGTGAGGAAAAATAGTTGTGCAAGAATTTCTTTTGTGTAAAAGTTCATTGGGCAGAGCTGGGAGAGAAGGGAGAGCCAGGACCAAGGAAGCAGTTGTACTGCTTTTGAAAAAGACAGGAGCCAGGAAAGGAAATGTTTAAAAATTGCAAGTTTGCTTACTCATAGGAGAGCTGGAGGAAAACGAAAGTTGCCTGAGTGTACATCAGAGTGACCTGGAGTTAAAGGCAACTTGCAGACAATTTAACTTGAGCTTGTGACAGGGTGACTGTGCTGATGCTGCCATCACTGGAGATCACTCAAGAAGCCACCCAACCTAGAAAGCCCAGCTCACACTAAGGAAGACTTTCCTTCCCTACAGCCAGATTTTTGTTCTGTTTGATTCACTTTCTAGTAGTTAGGACATTAATAACACCAAATGCATGCAGGCAACATCTTTCTGTCTTTAGCTAGCACACTTTTTTCCCTTCCCCTATTTAATAGGAATGCTTGATATTCACATTCCACTTTCTAGACAAAGGGAAAACTGGGGCACCAGGATGTTTAGACTCTATTTAAAATACTGTGCACCTACAGATCCCTGTGAAATCAATAGGAGGAATGTGTAGTGTTTTTTCCAAGTCTGAGCTGTGAGTTATTAATCTTTATTTTAAGAAACATTGGACCTGGAGTAAAAATTCCTGCTTTTTGACTGTCACTGTCTTCTGCCTTTCTGCAGCAAGTGGGTCTTCCCCTCCCCTCATCAGTTATCCTCATTTCTACTCCTTTATAAATTATTGGCTTGTTCTCCAGTTAATTATTTGACAACAAAAAGAAGCTTGTATCTCCTTTCAGTAGACAACAGGTTCTCTGGAGTGAATATCTCATTGCTTTTCCATTGTTGCATTGTCTTGGCTTCCATGATCTCTACTTCTTGCTTTGTAAATTAATTTTAAAAAGAAAGAAAATTTCATGAAAGGGAGAGGTGAAATGTTCTGTTACAGGCATTATTATCACAGTGATACAGCTGGGAACAGAAGAGCAGGAGGTACCTGCTTTTAAGGCAGGAGCAGGAAGGTAAAAAAATAGATCCAGTTTAAAGAGTAATAATCCAAGTGATGTAGAAGATGAGCATGTCTGGTTTGGTGGGGGGATGCCCTTATGAGTGCTTGTACAGGTGCTTTGTGGAGAAGGCACAGTGCCTTGCCCCTGCTGGGTTTCTTCTTTGTTTTGAGTGAACAGACTGGGATGAAATCTGTGAAATAACTGCTGAAGGCAAAGCCCAGTTTGCTATACAATATGATTTTCTTTGTCTTACGCAGTGAACTCAGCTAATGAAGGAAGCTCACTTGCATTCGTTTTAGTTTTTGTCATTTTTGTCGTGGTTTCTGTATTACATGATGTAGCAGCTGAATTCTTGTGTATGGAACAGCTTTCTGTGCTCTGCAGCAGGAACTGCATTTTAGTGCACTCATAGCTACATTTCTTCAGCTAACCTTTGTTATTGTAAAGTTGCCAATAAATCAGAGATTTTTTTTGGTAAGCATTTTTTGAATGCAATTAGCTTTAAAAGTTGTGTACGCAGCAAAAACCACATTAATAATACTCTAAGAGCTGGAGCAAGGCAGGCAAGGTATTTTATTTGCTTTGTCCACAGATTCACTTCCTATCATTGTGCAGTGCTTGCTTAATATCCTCTGAAAGCTTACTTTGATGGAACTTGTCATTTAACTGTTGATTTTGCTGCTTTCTAACACCTTTAAAAAATTTCTCTTTGGTGATGTGTGCTACAAACCTCTGGTTTTTGGGGGTGAATGCATCATTTTGTAGAAGTGACGCTATTTCTGATTTTGTTATAGTTTTGTTATTTATTTCAATATTTAAGATGTTGCAATATCAACAAAGCAAGTTACGAGAGCAGCTTAGTGTTCTCCTGCAAGATCTCTTGCAAAATATCTGTAGGGTTACTGAAAGTGTGAGCAGCTTGGGCACGTGGTGTTGGCAGGAGAGGAAACATTGGAGCTCAGGTGGTTGGAGGATGCTTTGTCTTAAGGATTATTGAGATAACTGGGTGGATGTGTGATTGCTGGATGAACTTCCTTAACCTGCAGGAGGATTGCCTTCACCCTCTGCATTTCTTACCTTCCAGTAATGATATGGAAAGATGTAGATTCATGCTCCAAGCCTCAACAGTGCATGCCGTTGGGACTCTAGTTGTTCTCTAATAAGAAGCAGAGATGTGTAGAAATGGCTGCTCAGGACAGTGTATTTTTGAGTATATTGAAGACCATTTGTGGCCTGATTATCTATGGTCACCTGGTTTATGGTGGTTGCGACATACCAATTTTTTCTACTCCCAGAGTTAGGGGATTTCTGCTAAGCTATCATTTCCTTGGTCTGTGTGGTTGTACTCCTAGCTTAGCAAAGGGCTTGGGAAACCCTACAGAACTTAGATTTTTAGGTTTTTTTTAGTAGGAGAGGAGAGGTTACCCTTTGCAAACCTACAATGACTTTGTCCACTGAACATCCTATCCTCCCTTGCTTGTATGTTTTGTGATAGTTCATGGCTAAATGGAGGAGGTCTCCTTGTCTTCTTGGTGTTGTTTACCTGAGGTTCCAGGGTGCTGGCTCTGGTGAGAGGGATAGCAGTTACCATCCAGCAGACCAAGGATTGTTGGTACTGTTGGCCAAAGTGCCTGTCAGTTGAATTTGGGGCTGCTTTATAGCTGTTCAACCTGAGCCAGTGGAACTGCCAGCGTTGTGCTCCCCACCATGTCTTCTCTGCTGGGTTTTGCTGTGCTGCAGAGGCAGCATTTGGGACCTGCTTAACTTCAGGGCATGTGAAAGCCAAGTGAGGAGACAAGAAATAGCAAAATTAAAGACCCAGGTCTTACTGAGGAATGCAGGAGCAGAACTTGCTTAATGTTCTTGTATTGCCTCCAGTTGTTTCTTTCCTGCATGTTGTAGCTGACTGAGACTTCTGGTAGTAATATTACCCTGAAATGCCTTAATTGATCCCTGCTGTCCCCAAAATCATGTGTCATATGTCCGAGAGTTTCCTTTTAGTTGTCTTCTGATGTAAACTGAATCTGCTCTCATCTGGTGAAGGAGGTGGTCATATAAAGTAATGAGCTGGCTGTTACATAGACATTGTATGTTTCATGACACACTTTCATTGCTTATATGTGCCAACTGCCCTGTATCAAGCACAGTACCTGCTTTATAGCAAAATGACATTTTTTTCCCTATGCATTTTTCAACTAATTAGCTTTCTGAGTGCTTCTTGTGTGCTTGGGAGTTCAAAATTTGGCCAATGTTTTTTAACATTGAACCATTGTAAACACATAGCATGCAAGAATTTAGCTAGAATAAAACATAGTCCTCTATGCCAAGTTAAAATGCTTTCTGAGGGTGAGCAAGAAAAACAATGCAGATGTGCTCTACACATGACTTGGCAGAAGACAAGGGCTCTCTGTGGTGTATCTACCATCAGTGCCTGAGCCTGGCAAAACATTCTTATAGCATATGGTTAGGGCTTTTCAGGCAAACAGTAGAGTTTAATGTGGCATTCAAGCACAGGCTGAATCTCTCTGGAGTTGGGGGCACTTCTCCTGACTTCAGTGCCATTTGAGCCAGACCAATTATGTGGTTGCACATTTTTCTTGGCCTTTCAGGATAGTCTCTTTTGGATTTAGTCTGTAATCAAAAGAGAGTGTAAGAAACAGAAGACTCAAGTAACCTTTCCCTGATCCCTTTTCACTTTTAAGATTTGAAACAGGAGAGACTTGTGTAGACAGAAATGTTATGAAGATAAATACAAGTTAATTGCACAAACTCCTCTGCTTATCTTCTCTGTGTCTGAGCAGCACTGAAAATTTTAGCTGTGAGCTGTAGTCCAGAGACAAACTCTGTTTTTCAGTTTTGGCTGAAAGGATGATGAATTTTTCTTTTAAAGGACAGAGATCTTTTAGTAATGATAAATTCTCTCTCTCTTTTTTTCCTTTTTCCTGTGGCATTCTGTGCTGTCCTTCTAGTTGCTTCTGCAGAAGAACATCACCCACTGAACTGCATCATCTGCCCTCCCTCCTGCCTACTCCAGCTAACCCATGGCTCATCCATATAATTTAGACTCTTAAGGCTTCTTGGTGTGGGACAAACCCCTTGAGTCTCTGAAGGGACTGCAATGATAGTAGTTTGTGTAATTTCCCCAAACTCTTTTGTTGCTGGTTCAAGTATAGTTATGTTTACTTCTGGTCTGAAAGCCTTCTTTTATTTTCTCTTTTGGCTTCAGAGGCAGCCAGGAGAGCAGAGGAAGAGAGGCGAGGCAGGAGAGCCCTTCTTCTATTCAATACAAGCAGTGTAACAGGCACAAAGGCTGTACTTCAGCCTCATCAAAGAAATGGAAAATGTTTCTCATTTCATTAAGCTTGCACCAAAATGTGCTGTGGACAAGCCTGTTCTAGAATTAAAAGAAGCTAACTTTGCATTGACAGGTTACAGGCACCTCTTACTTGTGGGACACCTCTACCCATGCACAATCTGGAAATAACAAGTTTTAGGAAGATCAGTGTGATTTCAAGTAGATCAATTGCGAGTTCTGAATTTTCTGAGGCAGGTAATGTCACCTGCTGATGAAATCCATGCATGTGAACTTGGAACAGAAGTTTGGCCTGGCTGAGGGTATTGCTGTGAGTCAGTGTCTGATTCACAATACCCAGGAGAGTGTTATCCCTCCTCCTGCATTACCATATGTTTGCTCGGTTTGTGTTCCCCCACTACTCTGTGCTCTTGTGATCTGGTACATCTGTGGGTAGGAACAGTCTGGGTTTTAAGTTGAGGACTAAATGAATAGGTTTCTTGTCTCTCTCTCTTCTTCAGCACCAATGCATAAAAATCGTGCAAAACTTTGATTTCCTCCCCCCTTTCCTTGAGGGGGCATGGGGGTGTGATTTGGAAGTTCTGGCTGCTTGGAAGCTAGCAGAGGCCCCTGGCCAGCTTTATCGGTAGCTTGCAACTGGTAGATCTTGCTTTGTGCCTTACCAAAGTAAGGAAGTTCATGACCTCTCCATATCTGAACAGCTCACTATATATAGACTAGGGTCTTCCCTGGGAATTCTCACAGCAGCCTTTAGTACAGCCATGGAGCAGCTCAGTCCCCAGGGGATGATGGTTTAGGTGTTGTGTGTAACTGACTGGTGTGGGCAGGTGCTTTGTCCTGTTATGTGCTGAGGCTTTCATCTGACTGTGTGTTACTTGCCTGTAGGAAAAAACATCTAAAAGCAGCTGTAAGACTTTCTTCCGGGTTGAAGAATTCTCCACTAGAAAGCAAGCTCCCTCCTTCCTGGGGAATGAAATGCATGTTCAAGCTCTTGAAAATGATTTTAATTTACTCAATATTTTCAACAATGTCAGCATACATAATTCTGAATCAAAATAGAGCATGACAGAAGCCTGAGAATCCAAAACCAAAAATCTTTTGGGGTAGATTTCCTTCTAAAGAACAGTATTCTTGACTTTAAGAACCGGACAGTGGGTTTTATGTACAAGAGCAATTACATATGTACAAGGTTGTTATTTTGATGCTTGCAAGCTTCTGTCAGTCCAGGCACCTCACTATTTTAAAAAGTGTGAGGGATTTTTTTTTAGATATATTTTTATCCTAGTCATTTTTCACTGTGTTTTCACAGTGCTGTTGCTATTAATGTACAAGAGTCATAGCAAAGATCTGTTGGTTAGTAGGGAAAAATTTGCAAAGTTACACTAATTTGAAGTGTTTTGCAAAAATACATGGATGGAAGCCCATGGCTAGATGATAGGGTTTAAAACATTGGTGAGCTTGATATTGGCTGGGAAGCTGTTAGCATGTGCTATCTAAAGCATAGACATGCTTTAGATAAATGACATGCTAAAGCAGTCAAACAGATGCCTCATTTTAATCTCTTTCTATTCATCAAGCTCTTTTCTTTTTGCTTTACAGAACAGAACAGTAAGCAGTGTTTTCTCCTCAGTGGAGCCTAAGGCACAGTCTTTATGTATGGAACACCAACATTGGTTATGAACTGACCATTTAAAGTTACAGTTCTCTATCTTCTGCCAAGGTTGACTTTGTGGCAAAGATGATAATTTCTCATTTAGACCACATTGTAACTGAGAACACCAAAGTGTCATATCATTCTTATATCAAAATTTCTAGAAACATGAACTGTAGTGCCCTGAGCTGGAAACATTAAGCAGTTTTTACAGTTTCCTATATGACATACTTACAGCTCAACTGAGAAGAGTTGAAGGTTTACCTTTTGTTCTAAACAGGTCTTGACATTACTTCATTGGTTTTAATGGTTATTTTTTGTTGCTTTCTTTTCTGGTCAGGAAGACTAGCTGGTTTTGCTTGTCTCTTAACAAAGTCTTCTGCTTTAATTTTGACGAGTGCAGACATGCTGTTAGAGATTTGAAGCAATTTTGGAAGCTGTGTAATGGGTTAGAGTTCAGTGTACTGCTGTTAGGTGCTCCCTGTGGCTGGAGGTGACAAGGGAGAAGATAACTAAGGAAGTAAAAGGAGGTTTTTAGTGCTAACTCTCATCTTCCTGCACTAGTGGATTTATTTTCAGGGCTTAATTTGGCCAACTTGGCTTGTGCTGATGGGCACTGATGTGGCTAGGTCTGTGAGGGTATCACAGTGTCAAGTTGGAAGGAATAGTGATGTAGCAAATGGAAGAGGCATGCTATGGATATATCTGAAAACAAATAATCCTTGAGATTACTATTTTGGGGAGTTTGATTTTAAGGTGTTTTCCCTCCTTCACCCTAACATGGAGTGTAGCACTGCAGTTTCTGTTCTGGACTAGCAGCAGTCAGAACCCTGAATTCAAAAAGATTGTCAAATCCCTTTCATTTAACTTTATAAAATAATCGTGATTCTAGGTGTTGAATTTATATAGTGATTGTTCTTAAAGGTTCAGAAAAATGCTAGGCATGTTTAGAAATGAGTGACTACACACTTAAATCAGTACCACTGGAAGGTATGAAATTACATGGCTTCAAAAAGATTGGGCAGTTTGGAAAAGTAATAGCTAAATACTGTTGCTAAAAGTTGTTCCCTAGAGATGAAAATAAGGCTTGTTGTGGTTAAGATACCTTGAGAAGTATTTAAGAGATAAATGAACATGCTATATGATTATTTCCACGTTGCTTTTGCAGATGAGAACCGGAAAACAATTTTCCTTGGTGGGTTTGACCCAGAGGCACCTGCGTGTGTGCGCGCAGGCTGATATTAACAGAGAGATTGTGCCGTGGCTGTCTGATCCTTATGGTGAGGTGATGGAGTGGTGGTGTTCAGAGGTACTTGGCCTCGTGTCAGAATACTGAGGCTTTTTTTGTGAGGTATAATGTGTGGAGATTAAAGGAAAGGAATATAGTTCTAGTCTTTGGAGGAGGAGTTTTATAGGGCACTCGTGAACCTTTCAGTCCCCCACTCACCATTAGCCGAATTTGCCTAAAACACAAATAATTAGAAAACCTCCATGTATCTATTCTGGGTCCTAGGTCCCAGTGTCAATCTGTAGGTGTTTTCAGCGTATGTTAATCACTTTTTATTTGTGCTATATACCAGCTTGATCCAACAGATGTAGGTGACACATTGCTTCTTCTGTAAACCAGACAGGGGATTACTGTGTAGGCAGCAGGCAGTGCCCAGGCAACCTGCTGCTCTTCTGTGCTGCTCACATTCACCCTGCTTACAGTAACTGCAGAGGAGGCAAGGAGAGCTTGTGGGTGCTCCTCTACATGACAGAGGAGTAAGATGTCTGGGATGCTAAAACTCTAAATCCTATCAGAAACATAAAGTATCAGAGCCAACCTAAATCGAGATAAACTTTCCTGTGATTCACAGAACTTGTGCATTCTTTCCATGTGGTTCAGCAAAATTGTTTACATTGTAATGTCCTACCCACCAAGCCTTGACTTTGAAGCTCCCAGAGGAATAATACAGTCATCAGAACAGAAAGTGACATGTCATGTTTTTTTCATGATAGTTTACAGCAAGTTGGAAGTGTGAGACACTGTGTATAATAATGTTTTTGCAACTCTCTTTGTGTATTAATCGTTGTTTAGAGTTCACATACTACAAGATTGACTGTGCCAGCTTGGGAGCATATATCGTAATTGGTTGTTTCCACTTTTCATGGTGCTTGATATTAATGACCCCCAGAAGGAATTCTTATTTCCAGTACATATCTGAAATAAATCAGGCTCTTCATCTCATGCTGGATTTCACTAGGGTAGACAACTGTTTCTGCCCTCCTAAATCTTCTCTAGAAACATTTTGCCAGACTCACATTTTTACTTATTTAATCAACATAGGTCAATCATACACATATAAGTCTACACCATATATGTCTGTATGTACAGACTTATATATGTGGATTATTATTCTAGTAGAATCTATTACTCCAGTCTAAATCTAGTACTAAATGTGAAGAGCTGTGCACAATTGTACCCAGTACATTTCACTACATATTCATGAGCTGTGGTCTTGATTACTGTAATTCATATCTGTCATCTGGGGTTAATACTAATAATCGCAAATAGTAATTGATAAACTATTTTGTTGTATTTAAATGCAGATTATGGAGTAAGCTCTGTGTTAAGCAGAATAACCTGAAAAGGGCACATTTTTCTTACCTTGCTTATGGATTTAGCACACTTGGAGTTTGGCAGTGCTTGACTAGATGTCTAGGCTTTTCCTACAGAGGAATAAATCCCACATAAAAGTGTTATCTTGCAGTTTGGGCAAGACAGGGTTATTCAGTGCTGACAGCATAGATGTGAAGGAGTTTAGAGATACAGTGTCACTCCACTAAATATGTTTTTCTAAACATTTAACTTTTTTCCCTTAGCAAACAGAACATAGTTGCACACAGCATAAACAATCATTAGTCATGTTGAAAATGTGTTAGTATTTCATAGCCAAATTTCAAGCTTTACTCTTAATTTATTAATTCTCAAAGCTGTTTGCTGCGTGCATTGTTGTAGCGTCACAATATAACTCTTCTTTTTTTGTGGGTGCCTGACTTGATGCTAATAGAGTCCAGGCTTTGGCAGGATGCTCAGGATCCTGGACCTGCCCTTTGGTGGTGGCACCTCCTAGTGGTTAGAGGTCTGTGCTGTGAAGAAACGTCACTAAAGTCATTAATTTGGTTTTCAGTGCAATAGTTTTGAAGTAGGCCACCAGGAGCTATGTAAAACACAGCCAGGACCCCAGGACCTGGGGGTGTTGTTTGACAGCCAGCAGAGTGCCCAGGTGGCCAAGAAAGCCAAAAGCATCTTGGCTTGTGTCAGAAATAGTGTGGCCAGCAGGACTAGGGATGTGATCATCTCCTTGTACTCAGCACTGATGAGGCCACACCTCAAATCCTGTGTTCAGTTTTGGGCCCCTCACTACAAGAAAGACATGGAGGTGTTGGAGCACATCCAGAGAAGGGCACTGAAACCGGTGAAGGGTCTAGGGCGCAAGTCCTGTGAGGAATCAGGGGTTTAGCGTGGAGAAAAGGAACGTCAGGGGAGACTTTCTCACTCTCTATGACTACCTGAAAACAGGTGGTAGTGAGGTAGGGATTGTCTCTTTTCCTAAGTAACAAGCCATAGGACAACAGGAAATGGCCTAAATTGAACTAGGGGAAGTTTAGATTGGAAATTAGGAAAACACCTCTTCACTGAAAGGGTTGTTTAGGGTTGGAACGAGCTGCCCAGGGCAGTGGTGGAGTCACCATCCCTGGAGGTATTTAAAAGACATGTAGATGTGGCATTGAGGGACATGGTTAGTGGTGACTTGGCAGTGTTAGGTTAACGGTTGGACTCTATGACCTTAAAGGTCTCTTCTAACTGAAATGATTAGGATTCTGCGCCCAGCACTGCACCAGGGAAGGAGACCCATGCAGTGGTCACCCTCGGGCTCGGGGTAGCCGGCAAGAGCCATCCCTGCACCCTGGCAGCAGGCAGTATCCTGTGCTGGGTCAGCAGGGCACAGTCAGGAGATGAAGGAAGGGATTATCCCCCTCTGCTCAGCGTGCATCGGTCTGTGTCCAGTTCTGGAATGTACTGAGATCTCTTCCAACTTGAATTATTCCATGATGTTACTTTATCAGGGCGGCACATAGAAACGTTGATTTAAATTAATTAGTGATATGATTTTTCATGGACTTATATAGATGTGTGGAGGTAACACAGTAATAGGAAGAGCCTGCATATCCCAAGACCCAGTATTTTGTTCAGAAAATTGTAGAGCAGGAAAATGGGAAGGGTAGCTCTAGAGTGCACTTTGGACCGCTTTCCTTACAGATTTGGGAAGTTATCATTCCTTTCAGAAGAACAAAAGATTCATACATATATTAGAAAGTTTATGCAAACTGTATAGTGGCTAACGGCCAAAGTAAATTTACCATTTTTAATATCAACTTTTTGCTGTTTAAAGCAAGATCCAGTAGTTCCTTGGTACAAAAAAAATCAAGAAATTAACTTTAGTGTGGTGTATCCCCAGAACAAAGAGCAGTTTTACGGGTTAAGGAACAAAAAGATGAAAGGGATGAGGCTTATTTTCTACTGTACAATATTCAGCTGTTTTCTGTAGCCCTGTTTTTCTTGACTTGATGGGGCACAGGGCAAGGTGGAGTAGATGTGCTCTGAAATTGGTATGAGGGGAGTGATTGCAGATGGAGTGCAGTCAGAATGGAACAGGTAACCCTCTCTTCAACTCGTTGCCTGGTAACTTGAGTTTTTAGAGGTATCAGTTGCATTCTGAGGCCTACTGGGCTACTTGAATGAATCTGAAGTATTTTGCAGGCTTGTGCCGTTGCAGAGCTGGTGGATGTACTGATGTTGCATCACTAGCGCTAACCCTCTGTGGTGCACTATCAACATACTTTAGAGAGCGCAATCGGCTTTGAAACTGATTTTTTTTCCCTGCTGCTGTGTGTTATGCAACAAGTCTTTGTGTCTGAAATTCAAGGAGACAGGTGAGGGGAATGAGATGCAATTCAAACCCAGGGACTTGTTCTTGCCAGCTTGTCGGGTTGTGGAATGTAACTGGAAGCCGGCTGACATTGCAAGCGTTTGTGGCTTTCCTTTGGCACCTGACTGCTTGTTTTGACTGTTCTTTCCTGCAGCAGAGAGCCAGACAGGGAAATGAATGAATTCACTGGCAAATTTTCAGATATATTAGTTTTTTATTAAGCATTATTTTTCTTTCAGACTGTGTTAACATGCCCAAGTGCTGTATGCTGCTGAACAGACAAGTCCAGTACACACCCCTGCCCGATGATTTAGTTGGTTTTGATCTGTGTGTACTCTTTTGCCACAAAAGATTTATTTGTTCTCAGAACACTCAAAACAGTGAAGATAGCCATACACATAGCCATTATTCTAGATAGTTTTGAGCAGAAACTAAAAATACATACTTACTTTCCCTTTATCTCCTCATTTATAAATGAGAAGTTATATTGACACACTTGGATCTGTTTCTGTACTTTCACTTGTCCTTGTGGTGAGTCCTTTTAGAGTTACACTCTGTGCACTACTGTCCAGTTGACTGTGTTCCTTAAAAATCATTTAAGGATCTATGTACTGAAAAAAGATCTTAAAGCAAAAAGCTATAAATGTTATATAAATTTAAATCAGTTTTAGACAGATGATCTCCGATAGACACAGAGAGCCTCGGTGAGCTCAGCTTGGCAAAGCCAATCCATTTCCCCAGATACTGCTCTGGGGTAAGAAATACTTTTCATATTTTGGCCTGAACAGATCAGAAAATAGAGGGGTGTGTGTATGCATGTAAAAATCTAGTTTACTTGATTTCAGGATGCATAACATTGTAGTGGCAACTGCAGTTGGTCTGCACCAAGCTGAAAGCTGCAGCTGGGAAGCCTGGGTTGTTGTGGTCCAAAGGTAAGATGTACGAACACCTCTTGGGGAGGGCTTGCTGTCCTTCAGCAGTGCTCTCTGAGTGGGCTTCAAACCAAACACAAAACAGTATTCTCCCTGCATCCTACCCTCAACTACATAACTGTAGCCATGCAGATAAGACTCTTCTTGATGCTTCAGGACATCCTTCTGGTGGGCAGTGAGATTCAATCACAGCAGTGGGCATAATCTGCAAACACTAAGCACTGTAAGGCAGGCTTTTTAGGAGCCTGGTTTACTGCTTCCTGTTGAATAGATGGCTTCTTCTAAGAAGTTTGTGGTGCTCTGTTCTTGTATGACATGGAGAAATTATTTTAAAGAATAATCTTATTTATTGTAACTTTTTATTACGATACCAAGGCACCTATTTAGATCTAAAGGAATAAGAGATTCTCCTATGCCATTAATAACACATTACATTTTCCATTCCTATTCCTAGATATTGTTTTCCACATCTGGTCCTTGTTTTCATTATGTGGGAACATAAAATTGTTAGTTACAGAATACTGAATAATATTACTTAAACTAATGGTTTTCTCAGTTTTTCCTTTGTGCTTTTTACAAGTCATTTTGTATGGTATAAACAGAATATGAATGGCTGCATTCTTACTGCCTCTGTAATGTGCTCTCCCTTCCACTCTCCGTGCTGGTGTTCACTTAGCAAATATTTATCTTCCATGATAGGAGGACTTTGGAGCAGAAAATGTAGTGCTCATGAGTTTAAATTATAAGTACCTTTATAATCATAGTCAAGTAGAATAGTTAAATGGGTGTAGACAGGAAACAGGAGATCTGACTTGCTAAGACTTGCGCTGAGTGATGCAATATTGAAATGAAGAGATAAATCAGGTTTAGCATTACTTCTGTGCTTGTATTCAATGAAGTGATCTTGCTAGTTCTGCATGAAGTAGTGACAAAGACATCTATACAGCATTTGCAAAATAATCACACATTGCTAATTTACACATTGGTGGAGTAGTGTAGCTAATGAGTTGTCTATCAGAGCATGTTTTTATATCTCTAAGTGCATTAGTGCATCGCAGATTTGGAGAGTGCTGTAGCCTTGCACACAATCAGAACAGTGAGAGGATATAAACGTGCCTGTGTTTTTGTTGACAAAATGGGAAAATCTAATTGTGATGTTCAAATTCTGAAATAACAGAAAAGCATCTGGGATGTTTCCTTACACCAGAACAGCTCTGAGGATTTCCTGGCAAGCTTCCCAGTAATTTTAAAAATTATATTTAGTGGGATTTTTTTTCCTTTACAGAAAGGTACTTTTGTAGACTTTTTGCCCTTTTCTTGTTCTGTAACTAGAAGACATTTTCACTCGTGTAAGCTCCTTGTTGCACATGCCCTGAGTAGGTCCTCTCTTTGTGGCTAAGTGTTGCAGCCAGTCTCTCATTTGTGAGATCTCACTTAAGCTCCCTGTGCTCCCACCTGGCAAGGGTGACCCTGAAGGTGTTTTGGGTGTCCTGAAGAAGTGATTGGACCAGTTTATCCCATGTATGGAGTTGTGTAATCTCCAGTAAACTCTGGTAATTGTCAATTTCCACTTGATGACTCAGTGACTGGTATATGCCAAAACATTCTTCTTGACTGCTCCACAAAATGCTTGAAGATTGTATTACTGCTATTGAATAGGGAATTATGAATGTCTACTTATTGGCTGTGATTAAGAAACCCAACTTGACCAAGCTGTGAATGCAGATACACTTGTCATGTTGATGTAGTAGTACTTGAATTCAAGTCAGTGTTAAGTTTGGTCCAGTTTCTTTTGTATTTAGCAAACAGTGCTTAAGAGTTGACTTGTACACAGCCTGTGTTCATTGTAGAAAGAGCACAGAACAGGAATTTAAATGTGAATGTTTATGCAGTGTGGGTGTTTTCATGTTGTTTGTTTAATACATAAAATTAGTTGTTAATATTTGGAACCATAAGTAGCTTTGGATTTTCTTATCTTGGTAGAATCAGTAGCTTAATTTCATCTGTGTATGTGGGTTTTTTTTATTTTTACTATGGTGTAACTAATTTCTACAAAATGTGAGTATTCCCCTCCCCCCTAGACCTCTCTTCCCTCCTAAGCCTCCACCACAAAATCCTCGATTTATATGAAATCTTTAATAAAGTAAAAAGGCCTCAAGAGAAGGACTGCTCTCTGAAGTTTGGAGAAGGCTTTAATGAAAAGTTTCATTGTTATTTCGTATTTACTTACCAAATCCTGCCAGAGTAAATTCTTGCCAAACTAGTTTTGTACATTTCTTGTCTAGTCTTGCTAACATATTGTTTTGTATCAGGACCTTGTCTGACAGGAAAAGTGACCGGAGGAGTTCAAGCTATGGCACAAGAAATAGGTGATGCAGGAAAAATGAAGTCTACCTAAAACTTCTTATGCAATATCAAGAAACATTTGAAGGAACTAATTAGCAAAAGTCATGCAGCTTTATGTATCAGTGCTATTTTTAATGTAGACTGTACATGCTGAAATAGCACAATAGTGCTTAGGAGTGGGCGTTTCTCCTATTGATTCTGTAATCATGCATGTTTTCTTTCATTTGCCTTGGAGGTGGGAAGTGCTTGTAGTAGGAAAGAAAAAATAAAGATCCAGGAACATTGAAGTTGTAGTTTCAGTTTGGGTTCTGTTTGTTTTGGTTGATGTAGTCAAGTTACTGAGCCAGTATTGCAGATAACTGCTTTTGATGTTTCTATTCTTCAGTAAGATGATGTAAGTGATAGGCACTATTTTTGTTTGTATGAGGGATCAGACTCTCTTAAGGCCTGAACTAGGTTTTCCATTTCTGATTTTGCACTGAAGCCTTGCTTATGGTTCAGTTCTGACTTTACTTTGAGATGGAGAAATTAGCAGAGGAAACCTGGAGTACAAGATGGTTTGTAGCTTGTCAGTTTGTCTTCAAAGGCTGCGTCTTCCCAACTGTGTTTCAGTCTCCAGTGTAGACATGAGAGGCAGAGGAGATTTTTGTACTGGGCTGGAGGATGAGGAAGAATCCTCTTCCCTTTTAGTTTGACCACAGAGTTTACAAAGTTATCTCTTCAGTGAACTTCTCTTTGGAACTTGTTTGTTAGGGAACTTTGAGGGATTTCTAGTGCACACAGAAGGCTTTTTCCAGCCTTATCTGTAAGTGTTAATAGAGTACTCAAGCTTAACAAAATGCTTATCCTAGTATTTGCATTACTTACCTTTTTTACAGAGTAAATTTCTGTATTAGGTAGCTATGTGTACACCTCTGTATACATGACAGTGTGAATAACATGGAACTATTTTTAATTATTCCAGAATTTTTACTTTAAAAAAAAAAAAAAAGGTGCTGGGTTATCTCCTATAATTTGCTACACAGTAAATGCTGTTTGGGGAAAAGCCATACTCTAGGAAAATCAGTTAATTGTATAGTAGGTATTTGCTTAGAAGAAATGTAAGGTTTTGTAATGTAATGATTTTTACATTACATTTTTTTGAAATGTAATGATTTTTAATGCTTAAGGAAATTAGGGGAAAATATCTGCAATTTAACTTCTGAAATAACTAGCCTAATGTCTATAAAATGTAATTCTGGGATCTGATCATCTGATGATGATGATTTACAGCAGTATTCAGGGTTGATGTAATTATACAAGCAGTGAACTAAGTTTCATGGTTCCCAGATTTCTCCAGAATCTGATTTTTTGCATATATATCATTTTCAAGTAAACAGAGTTCTAGGATATTAAAATAAGATGAATATCCCTCGATGTTCTTTCATGCAACATGGTGTCCAAGACTTCATGCAGCATGTCCTGGGAAGATTTAAAAACACATATGGATTTAGAGGAATTCAGGTATTCCCATTTCTTCTTGTGTTCCATCCTTTAAGAAATCAAATGATTTTCAAGTTCTGTTTTTCTTGTGTGTGTGTGGTGTTTTTTCTTTAACTTCTAGACAGTGATACCTGAAAAGACTGTGATGCTAATTGCTATTTTTAGGAAGTCAAGCTCTTTGCAAGATGTTGCAAGTTTGCAGGTCCTCATATTAGTCACTTTGTGCCTGCTCAGTGAAAAGCAAGGAAGTTCTCTTACTGCTAGACACTTCACAACAGCCTGGAGCATTGGCACTGTTATGGGAGAGTATTTGAGAAGCAAGAAAAGATGATGTATCATGTTCAGATTGTGTGTTTAAAATGCAGCTTTCCCTTGTTAGAAAACAAAACCGTTTGAAGAATAACATGTTGAGTACTAAACAGCACTCAGGTCATGCAGCAATAGGTAGAAGAGACTTTGTGGATATAGCCTTATTTCTTACAGAATTCCTTTCTTTTATATCAAGAGTAGTAATGAAGACTATAAAGCCAGACTTCCCAGTTACTAGGAGACATGTGGATGCACACAACCCCTCCCACACATGCATATGTTTCTGTATGCGTGTATATGTGTCTTTCTTTTAATGAAAAAGTGGAAAGTGTTCTTCTTATGAGATTTAGATATCCCATCTACCAACTCTACCAAAGCACAGGTATAATTTAAATGTTGATTTGTGCCCTCTAGAGCTGTCCTGTAAAAAAAAGCCCACACTCGACAGCTGTCTTGTTATGTTTTGTGTCTGCTGACCACAGTTTGAGATACTTTATGTTGAGGATGATGTCTTTTCCTTTTATATAGTGCTTATATTCAGTAACACTGGAATTCTGCTCCCTTGTGTGTCTGTGGTGGGACTGTGACTCATGCAGAGCTGATAAAAGTGGGATGTGTATGTATCTAGCCCATTGCAATTTCAAGACAGAACTTTGCCTTTACGTCTCAATTTACGTTTATTTACAGGAGTATGACCTAATTGGATGTTTCAATATCAAGCACTTAGAGGATTGCAATGCTAACTATATGGTGGAATATCCCTTTTCTGTTGGTATGTGATATCTGATATTATTTTCTTCTCTTTTTCTGCAGGATCCAAACTACTGGATACAAGTACATCGACTGGAGCATGGGGATGGTGGCATCTTAGACCTTGATGACATTCTTTGTGATGTAGCTGATGACAAAGACCGTGTAAGTACAACTAGCCATGAAAGTAGTTCAGTGCAGACTGTCTGTCAGCATATCAGTGTTCTGTGCTTCCTGCATGTGTCTAAAATTGGGAGTCAGTACAGAGGTTTTAGGGTTTTTCATATAGTTTGACAGATGTGAGAAGTTTGTTGCTGTTGTGTTTTTCAATTAGTACAGGAAATCTTTTATTGAAAGCATGGGTTTTCCATCCTTTTTTTGGTTCTTCAGAAGTTCAAATAAGAAAAGGAGGCTGCAAGAATAAAAAACCCCACACAATGGAACAATAATGCAAAAAAATGGAATCTGTTGTTTAATATTGTAGCTTCATGTTACCAATTGAATCTGTACAAAAACCCATGCTGTTTTTAAACTGGAGAGATTTGGTGGATTGTTTTTCCAAAAAGTTTTTTGGGAGGAACTGCTAGTTACTCAGAACTTGAGAAAATAATCATACACTGCTGAGTCTGTTTATTTTAAAGTGGAAATTTAAGTTGCAGTCAACTAAAAGGTTTTCAGTTATTGGCTGTTGGAGGTTATAGATACTTGCATCTTTGAATTATATGTTCAAAAAGGGTAAGGTAAGAAACACTGTGGAAAACTGTAAAGTTGTGTGTAAATACACCACTTTTCTCTGCAAAGCTGCAGGAGTTTGCTGAAGCTCTTGAGAGCATCGTAGCCTGATACAGACTTCAGTCTGGAAATGTGTTTCAGGACCCTGGTCCTTCACAGACAGGATCCTTAATTGCCTTTGCTGGAAGCAACAGGCATTCTGAAGGCTCCTTGAAAACTGGCCAAGTGATGACTCTTAGGCTAATTTTTCAGAAATAAATACTTTGCCTGCAGTTAGTTCTTGTGATAAAATGTAATTGACATGGTTATTTCAACCAGGACTTTTTATAAAGAAAAATTATGTGAGGAGTCTTGGGACATGGAGACTCCTTGCTGTCTGAAATGCTGGGATTACTCAAGCTGTATAGGGTAACAGTGCTGAGTTTTCAGGAATTCCTTCCTTAAAAAGAGTGCCCAGCTAAGATTTCATGAAAAGCTAATTAAAACCTCTATTTAGTTATCTCATACTGAAGTGCTCAGCTGTGTGATTAGTTTAGCTTTTGCTTACAGACCTCAAAGAGGCTGGTGCAAGTTGCCACTACATATATATATATATATATATATATGTGTGTGTGTATGTGTCTATATAAAACTTACCTGAATCAAGCACTTCTTAGCTCTTCATGTGCTCCTCCCTTCAGAAGGAGAAGTTGGAATTCTGATAACTTCCAGACCTCATTCTTTGGCTGTTACCTTGCCTTGCTGCCTTCAAGTGGGGTAATTCCTCACAGTGAAACTCTGTGGGTGTTTTTATGTGTGTGACTAATAGCTGAAAAACTCTGACTGCAACTGAAACAGGCAAAGTCACTATGACAATATTGTTTTTGTGTACAGATGGACAAGATACCTAGTAATAATTAGTATTTATTTCTGCCTTTGCCAAGCTAAATTTCCTTTATATTTTAAAGGACTTTGTAGCATTGATTAGGAAGGTGCAATATAAACATGCACTGTGTTGTACTGGTTTATATCCTTGAATTAATCTTTCTCACTTGACCTTCAGGTTTGATTCTTTGCAAGCATTAGTCTATTCTTTTCAGTCATTAGTCATTGTTTTTCAGTTTCCTGCCTTACATTTTACAGCTGACCTTCCTGGTTCCCTTTAGTTTGAGATTTTTAACTTTGCATTTGATGCTTTCTCCACAGTAAGTGTATCAACTAATTTTGTGTTAGCAGGACTTAATATAGGTCTCATTAATGCAAGATTCTGAATATATCTGCAGTTAGTGGTACTTTGTATATATACGTTTGAGCATATCTTGTTAAAAACATTTAAAAAGATGTCTATTTAATTAAACTATTACTGAGGTCTGTAGGATTAGTTATGCTTGAAGTTAAACAGCCTGTATCTATTTTTTTCTCTGAGTCAAAAATGTCTAGGAGGGTATTGCAAAGCTGAAGACTTAATTACTTTGTGTTCATTTTCAGAAGGATGTTCTTTGCATTCTTGAGCACAAATCTGTTGTTCTGTTTTCCACCTATCATCTGTACTTTTGAAAATCAGTTGACTCTCTTCAGGGTTCTTTTGATGTAATTTCCCATGGTGCCAAGTGTGATTTTTTTGGTCTTTAACTTTTATGCTGTAATTGTTTGTACAGTGTCATGTGTAACACAATACAGAATGCAAAGCAGCTAAGGACCATCTTGTCCTCTTGACAAATTTATTGCTCTGTGTAGTCAACTCTACTAGTAAGATAAAACTCTTAAGTAACGTGAAGAATATATTTGCTCCTATTCCACTGTCCCCATGGAGCAAGTGTTCTATCCTGTAACAAATACAGAAACCCTTAGAAGACAGCAGCTGTTCTGAAGGGAATAAGAGAAATATCTTTGATGATGTCCTTCACATAAAATGCAGCATGATGGAGTGACTTTATTTAGCTTCTTCTGTTCCTATATTTTGGGATTCTTTTGTCACTTACTAAAAGAGAGTGGATGAGTAAGAGTTAAATGGTTGCTCTCTGGAATAATTAGTGATGTTCAGTGTTGTCCCCTCCTTAAAAATTGAGGAAAAACATGAAAAACTACATGGAAAATTTCATTTTGCTAAGCTCTTTGTTCCTTTCTGAAATGGCTTTTCTTAAGCCCTTTAACATAGTTCATTAAGAAAGTGTATAATGCATTCTAACTTAGCTGGCATGCAACTTCAACATGGGTATTACACAATATCACTACACATGAAGTTGCTGATGACAACTTGGTTAATGCAGTTAATGGTAGTAAGAGTATTATTTGGATAGTTTTTATTTTGGAAAACTTTTTTTTGCGATAGATTGAAGTGCAAATTTGGTCCAAGTTTTGTTAAGGAAAGATAGTTTTCAGTGGAAATATACCAATGCTTTTTTACGTTTCTCTCTCTCTCTGAATACATGAATACAAATGGTATGTCTTGTTTTTGTTGTTTTTGAAAAGAATTCAGCTCCAAGAAACAAGAATCTGTTTTCAACTAGTGGCATCCATTCCAGTTCGAAGTATGAGCATATTTGGTACTGTTTGAGGAGACTCCTTGAAAACCTTGGGCAGATAAATAGCCACTATCTCTTTTCCAGAAATAAAGGAGAAATAACTCCCTTTAACTTGCTTTTAGTCGACTGCACAATCTAGTTTCATTATTTTAAAAATATAGGTTGCTTGTGTGTTTAGAAATTAGAATAATATTTTAAAGATAGATTAACAAACTGTTTTGTTTTCATTTCTGTTACTTGTAAAAGTAGCATTTTGTTTGAAGGCTCTCAAAAAACATATGTCAATTTGACAAGTTTCCAGCTTGATGAAAACATACTTGATGGCCTCAGTTCAGTTCTTAGTAGGCAGACATTTTCAACAGTAAAAAAATACCCAAACCAACTGAAGGAAAAAATCAACCCCAAACATCCTGAACCATGGTTTCTTCTGGCAGGCTGAGGCACATAGACACTTTAGTGGTCCTCATAGTTTGGATATAATGTGCAAGTACTTATTCAGGGATACCATGGGCCCTTGTTTATCCAGAGGAAAAAAATCTTCAGGAAATCATTCTGTAATCTCTCATTTTAAAAGTTCATATATGAATATAACTTGGTCCCAGTTGAATTCTCACTCAAATACTCATACTCTGCACAATTTTAAAAAAAATGACTTCATCTGCAATTATATGTAATTTTTTTCCTGCATAGTAATGCTTAGGCTGTTGCTCAGTGGAAAACTTTGGGGATCAAAATGTGTGTAGTATAGCTACATTTCTGCAAAATCAGAGGCTTTCCTTTCCAAGACAACAACAAGGCTCTGCCATTAACAGCCACTGGTTTTGGTTAGCAGCTAGGCAAATACAGCTGGTTTGAAACAAAGTATATGACCCTAATGTCAATTATTCATATATTTATTTGCCCAAATGTATTAGCTTTTTGATAGTTTGAGATTAGCAATCTGTAAATGCAAAAACATTGCTATCTTCTTTTCTTTCATCGCTGTCCTAACAAATTCAGCACTCTAGTTCTCAAAAAATAACCACTGTATTTTGGTGTGTGCTTAGAGTTATAGCCAGGGTTTATTTTTCTAAACTAAGGAAAGGCCTTCCTTTGCTTGACTTAACCATTTTCAGATCTTCAGTGAGCTCTGCACAGAGAGGTTGTGGATGCCCGATCCCTGGCAGTGTTCAAGGCTAGGCTGGATGTGGCCCCTGGCAACCTGATCTAGTGTGTGGCATCCCTGCCCATGGAAGGGGGTTGGACATAGATCATCTTTAAGATCCCTTCCAACCTGGGCCATTCTATGATTCTATGATTCTCTTCACCCTCCATAATTCATGCTTCAGCCCACTGAGTGCTGAGATAAAAAATTGTCTGGGGTGAAGTTTCATACTTAGCACTCTGTGTGTGGTGTTGGTATCTGGTCCGGGTCACTGTAAGATCAAGGTGAAGTTGGTGCTTCCTGCTGGTTAGACATGGAACCTCCTAGAAAGACACACAGGAGGTTAGTGTTTTGAATGGAATATTGTTTGGTGAGAATGGGATGGAGATTCATTTCATAGATTTGTGCTGAAATTGAGTTTGTCATCGTGGCTAGGCTTCGCGAACGAAGCTCCAGGGAAGGCTCCACCCATGCTCCTCAGCAGCGCCTTTTCCAAGCGCACTGATAAAAAGAGGATAGCAGATAGCACCCTCGAGCCTGCACTATGGATTTTTTATTAGGTGAGACACAGCATGCGCAGAGCTGGACCCACCCTTTAGTCCTAAGGTTCATCTGCCAGGGCCTAGCAAGCTTGGACGCTGGCAGCCAAGTCCTTAGGACAGAGGTTTAACCTCTTAGTTGGAAGGCCTCACAGGGCTAAACGAGCTCCATCTGCCCGGGTTTGGAATCAGAGTTGTCCTTCTCCTAGGATGACTGCCAGAAGGCTAATGAGCTCATCCTACCCATCCAAGGATTCTAGGAACATGGGGATCACTCCCCACACTTTCCCGTGGGCAATGAGTTTAATGCTCCCTCTACTGTGGGCACCGTTATGGCACCAGGGGCCACAGGAGACCACAAGGGATTTTCAGACTGTGCCTGGAAATTGAGTTTGTAAACATTCATGATCTGAGTTAACTATGTTAGTAATGGAGTTGCAGCCGAAATTCAGTGAGATCAGTTGCCCTTCGTTTACATCTGCTTTTAGAGACCTCCAGAGACTTAATATTGTTATGAATTTAGTGCCCACTTGCTTCTACTGTGATGGGAGAAAGTCTTTGAGCAGCTTCTTCACATAATTCGAAGGCATGTTAGGAGTTCTCCCCAGTGTAGTGGAAAGGAAATGAACTTTTGGTTTTTGTGTTAAACAGATGGTCAGTTCTAAATAATAGTGTTGTTTTGTTTACTTCCTCTTGGAAAGCACTGTTGGGTTAGGCATGTGATACACAAAATGTAGACTTGGAAAAGATGACTGTGACAAATGTTAACTTGAAACCCACACAAAAATAAGTCTATTTTGAGCAAATGCATTTATGATGCTAAGGGTAAAGGCTAGCTAGGGACTGGAGAGCTGTGATTACAATATCAGGATCTTTAGATTTCCATCAGCACATAATATAAATACTCAAAGTAGTGTTGTTTATTCTAAATTTGGGTGTCTCTCAGCCTCATTTAAGCAAACTTACAGCTGAATTTATATTTGAATTCTCTTTGACTGTGCAGATTGAGAATTTAACTCTAAAACCATGAACAGAGAAGAACATCAGCTTTTTGTTGTACTTCTAAAGTTTATTTCTTCTATTAACAGATTAAAACCCTGCAGTGAATAATAGAAATTCTAGGTCCAGTGCAGCAAACCTAAAAATGCAAAAAAATTGCTCAAAAATATGATTCTTCCTTTTCCCTCAAAACTTTGCCATCAAATTTAATTTCAGCTACTGCCATGATTCTCTCTGTTACACAGTGCAGCTTCTCTCTTCTGGTTCTGTGACTGCCTTTCCTGTATCCCAGGAAAATAGGATGACCTTGAAACAATTTGTTGTTGCTCATAAGTGACTTGGCAAAACACATTTTAAGCATAAGGCATTCTTTTCTTGTAACAGCTTAAAATAACTACTTCAGCCACTGAGCTTGGGAAAGTATTGATACTGGGGAAAAAACGCTTTTGTGTAGCAATTCCATAATTAATTTCCAAAAATTCAGTTAACATTGAGCTCTTGATGTCATTTAGTGTTCTGCAGTGCTTTTTAATTTTAATGGCGTTTTTAGAGATAGACATTTTGATACTAACTGAAGTTCTGACAAACTGATAAAACCAGAGTGTGTCTGTTTTAACTAGATTTTCTTGCATTAACACTATTGACTACTTATTACTGGGATGATGATGTAATTTTTTAGTTCCATCTTGCTGATGGATTTGAAGTAAAAATCCAAGTTTTTACTCTATTGTCTTTGTTCCCAACTGCTATTTAATGAAGACATATTTGGAAATAACCTTATCCAAATAAAAATATTCTCTCCTGTCAAAGAATGGAATGAAAATTCTTGTAGTATTTCTAATAAATTAAGTTTTAACTTCACAATATTTATGGATGAGACTAAAATGAGACTAAAATACTGGGTATAGTATTTTAATATTGAAAACTGCATTTTCCAATCCCTAACAGATATTAGATTTAACTAAATGTTGTCTCCCATTTGTAGCTCTTAGTTTCTCATCTCTTTCAGCATTGTTTTCCAAATTATTATTCTAATCATAATTTACTTTTTTTCTAGCTCTGTGAAGACAGTGTTTCTGTTCATGGTCTGTTGTTTATTTTTGGGATAAACTGTAATATCCCACTTCCTTTCCTATGTTATTGCTGCTTACCTCGTGCAGTGTCTGGCACTCTTTGGACCCCATCTTGTAGCAGATGTATTAAGTAAAATGGTAGAAGACTTCTCCTTGCAAAAAGAACTGAATAGTTCTCTGCTAATTCATGAGTGTTGTCAGTTCACCAAAGGATGTGGCAAGCTGAGGAGGAAAGGGAGAGAGCTTCAGTGCTGGGAGTGGCTGAGGTGTGAAGGAAGAAGAAGAGAGAGAATGGGAACATCAGTAGGCTGAGAGCTTCCCTTTCAGTGCAGCAAGGCTACCAGTGGCAAAGCAAGGGGCAGAGAAGTGAACAGGTGCTGGGGTCTTGCTGCTGTGTGTGCTACTGGTGAGCCCTCTGCTTCTGAGCAACCAAAAAAGATTTTGTAGAAATAGCAAAAGCACAGAGCAAATGCAACATTGATTGCAGGTGTAGATTAAAGGTGAGAAGCACTGGAATGTCTAGATGCACCAAGGCTCTCATTCTTGAAAAGATGATGGAAGAAGTAACTTGTAGATGACTGTAAAATCAGAGGTGACATTGAGGAATCAATCTCTGTCTTTTTCAGTGATAGATCAGGGGCATCAAATGAAATGGAAGTTTTAATTATCCACGTAAATGAGAGTAAATGTTTTGTGTAAAATACTGTCTTATCATAGAATCCTAGAATGGGCAGGTTGGAAGGGACCCTAAAGATCATCTAGTTCCAACCTCCCCACACTGAGCAGGGATGCCAATCACTAGACCAGGTCACCCAGGGCTTTTCAAAATTCATTTGCCCAGTGCTGTAGATTCTTATATTTAGGGAAACTGTGTGTAAATATAATACAGACTTTTTCTGCATCTTTGACAATTTTAAGGTCTTCTGTCTTTTTTAGTTGTCTTTGTAATTTATATCCTCCCTTTTGGAAATCCTTTCATTAACTGTTTGTTCTTGTTACATTTCTTGCACTTGTGTTCTTTATTGAAGTGAAATGGTCAGGATTGTACCTGGTATTTTCTAGATTTTTAAAGTTTATTTGTACCTCTGTCAGTCTTAATTGCTAATATTTATTTTTGTGCAAACAAGCATGATTAGAATATGTCATAAGAGTAACTATCTACAAAAGATTTTCAAGCTTCCCTTGCCTTAGCTTTTATGATATAGATACCTGTGATTTTTGTCAAATGCTGCAGATGCCTCAAGAAGTTTTGGAGGACATGCTTTTTCTTAAGATGTCATGGTTTAAAAGCACACATAATGCTGAATTGTCTGCTTATTTTTACTCTTCAAAAAGGTGATGCTTGTAAATCATAGGAACTGGTAATTCAAGTAGGGTCTCAATTTGTGAGGAGGAGTCTCTTTAAACTTTGGTGTAAACCACAGAGAGTTGAAATGATGATGATCTCACATTGTCTAATATTAGTAACACTGAAGGTCAATATGTGGTTATGGATGATGACTGCTACACTATTATAAACCCATCACAATTAAGAGACATTTTCTACAAGAAGTATTTCTACAAAAAGTATTAATTACCTCCAACTACTTGGAGGTAGCTGTAGATAATATGAAGCAGTGCTTTCTAATTCTTCACAGTGTGAATCCCCGTAGAAATTTACAGTGAATCTCCAATTTGGCCTTTATGGCAAATAAGTGCATGATATTCTGGTAGCTTTTCATTAATTATAGCAATATCACTTTGTCCTAGAGGTATATTATTCATCCTACAACAAAGGAAGAAATTGCAGAAAAAATTAGTTATGGGAATTCATTAACACTACTGTCTTACTCCCTGGTATCATCATGTCTTAAAAGAAATACTGTTCCAACCTTGCAGATATTTCCTAACAGAGATGGTAAGACTCACACTAGAGGACTGACCCATATTAAAGCTTAATTATAGTAATGGATAATCCTGTAAGCATAAATTATTCACAGTTGTTTTGTATGCGAAGTAGCGTCATGAATAAAATAAGGAGTAGTTTCTGGAAAAGACCCTGGACAATGGCCTAAGTTTGCCAAAAGATTGTTTTCCTCTTTGTCTTTTGACACAGATTTAAATCTGACAGGGTTAGGTTTGCAGGCACATTCCCATAGGCACAACTTTGAGCTTTTGATTTGTTTTGCTTAATGGAAATCAATAGCAGCAAGTCTTGGGGCTCTACACCCTTGTAGCATTCCTTGGCTAATAAGTTATGCAAGGGAAACATTCCTACCTAAACACAGTCCTGGTACAAAAGTTGCAATCTCAGCTGTCTGATAAGATTACCATGCTGTCACTAGGATGAGAATTCATTAGCATTACCCTCTTATCCATTGATACCAGCAGGTCTTAAGAGTGTGCTCTAACTTCAAGGAAGGAAGGTAAGGATCATACACAGGCTTGGACTGTATTTTTCAGTTGGCTTAGTAGGTGAAGTACCTCAAAAGTTTGTAGTGTGAATAGACTTTCTGATAAAGAGAAAAGGGCATATTTGAATTAGGTTAAAACAGGGCCCGTAACGAATGGGGGAGCTACCTCATGGTAAAGGGTCCTTCAGCAAGTGCCCTGGATCCAAAGAGAAGGAAATAACACTCTCTTTTTTGGGGAGCTTTCACCAGTCTGACTTTTGAGATCCCTTCTTAGCAGTAGCCCAGAAAGGAAGGAGTTAAGAAGATGCTTTGAACCCAAAGTCTTCTGCTTCATCCCCACACCCTGTTGGTGTACTTCCACACCCTCTTGGAGTGCAGGGAACTACCTTCCGTTTACCTTTAGCGTGCTCAGCAGGATAGTCACTACATTTTCAGATTAGCATCACTGCTGAAGCCTGTTGGAGTTTATGCAGCAAGAAGAAGTTCTGCCTGCTCTTCGGTGACATACAGCTTTGCAGGACCATCAGCTCTTTTCCTTTGTACAACCTGCTGGAAGGACTGAAATTGTTCATGGGTGGACTCTGTTTCTTGTAGGTTGCTCCACTTCCTATAGAATGGAAGACTCTTCCCTGTAAGCTTGGTGGAAGCTTGATAACACTGATTTTTTGTTTTCTTGGGACACTGTTTGCTTGAAGGTAACCATCCTCTGGTAGATGAAATGGCAGACACACCTAAGAGGAAAATTACAAAGAAGTCATCTTCTTTTTCATATGATCGCCGGAGAGATTCAGTGAAAGTCAGGAGACAGTCCAAGTCTCTGAGCTTTAAGTCAGCTACCCTGGGTGCTCAAAAAAGGCAGGCACAGAAAAAGCAGGTTTGTATTTGGATATTCCTCCAGAAAATATCCTTCCTAAATTCTTCAATATATTGTTAAGCTCACGGTGTTAGTACAAAGCAGAAGGATCTCTGCTGATGTGCAATCTGTGTGTGTATGGATGTGTGTACACACAAGTCTGTGTGCAGAGAAAGCTGGATATTTTTGTTTGTTGTTATAATATTTTGTAGGAGCTAGCTGAACTTGTGGTGTTGGTTTTTATTGCAAGGAAAGGCTGCATCTTTTCTGCTTTTATGATGTGATTTATAAGTTCTGTTTTGTCTCAAGGAGTTTCTTGTATAGAGTAAGATGTGCCCTGTGAGCTTTTAGTAGTGTGTTGTCTGTTGTGCTGAAAAACATGATGGGTACTGAAACCTTTGAAATTATTATTCAGATTACAACTGCTTCACTGTCCTTCATTATGATGATTAATTTTAATGTTGAAATGTACCAGACTGAGAGCTTTAGGGACTGAAATATTTTACTTACTCTAGAACAGGTAATGCAAGTTAGCAGCAGCACCTGTTCTGGTGGGACCAGTTCTTAGGGTTAGAGGCCAGCTTAATGCCTTGGCAATGCTGCACTGCCACAGTAAAATACTTTCATACACACAACTTGGTCTCTCCTAGTTGGGATATGATGAAATGAAGTTTCTCCAAAAAGATGAGGTAGTGTGCACTGTAGTAAAGGGAATAAAACCAAGTGAGTCATGAAATGTCTTTGTATCCTGGTGTCCAGTCTCATATGAAAGGAGCACAGTATCACTCACTGTCAGCCATCTCTCACTCTGCATTTATGTACACACAGTACCTTTTTGAAGGGTTTCAAGAAACCTTTCAGGGAATTTTTAATTGGCTGTGTAAAACAAAGCATTGTAATACTTTGCCAATAGTGTTTCCACAAATGCTTTAGAACAGATTAGATTTTCATTAGCAGTATAAGTGAATTTCACACAAGCAACTCATTTTCAGGTGTTGACCACCACATCTGCTCCTAAATTCTGAGGGCAGTATATCTGTTCAGATTTAAGAGAATTTAAGATACTTGTGTCCACTGTAAACTTTGGGTTTGGCTTAAAAACACAATGATTTTTATTTGTCTGGGTTCATATTTGGTTTTATTACTATTCCTGCGGAAAACTTAAACTATTTAAATATAAAAATAGAGTAGAATACGAGGCTATTCTAGCTTTAATGTGTTTCTTTAGTGTTAATTGTAGTCATAGCTGAAGCCCCTTTGTTTGAGTCAAAGTTCCAGAAGTTTTAAATGAGGAAATATTTGAAGAAATCAGGAACACCTTCAAAAACTCTATGTTTTTCTCTCTCTATTATCAGATACAATTTAAGAACTAAAAATCATAAATCTAAACTTTACAAAGACATTAAATACCAAATAACTACTGTGAGCGTTCTTGTACATTGGATCTTTTGGGGAAATGGAAAGTCTACTGAAATTAATGGAGTTGTTTTTAGGTGCAAATCAGTGAGTAGTCCTGTATTCCAATTTTCCCAGACCTTAAGGTCTAATCTTTTGGATAGCTGCCATGGTTATTGCATGACCTCTAGTGGTTAATGAAAAATATGCTCAATTACCGAATTCAAGCTGATGCTTGAACAAGTCTTGAATGTGTATTCTTCTTGGTTTAATTATTTAATCCTCTGTATTTTATTTTTATTGAGAAGAAACAAACAAAAAAATCATCTGCTTCAACTTAATCTTTTATGGTGTCACTTCCAGAAAAAGTGTTTTGTTAAAATCATTATTCACATGGTGTCTGAATTGCAGTACTCATAGATGCAGAGTTATAGGAGCAGCTTTAAGAAACCTTAACTACTTTGGCTTGGTTACAGTATGTTAGTGAGTGAAAGAGCTGAAATGCAACACTCTAGACAAAGCCCTGTTTTGATCAACTTGTATATTGGATAGATCTGAAGAAGGGATTTTCTGCCTTAGGAATGTATTTTTTTCATCCTCTCTAAATGCTCCAGTTAATTGTAAGAAGAAAAGAAGAAAAAAAGAAAGTTAATTTTTTTCCTACAAGCTTGATCTTGTTTCAATCTGTCGATCTTTTTAATTGAGACAAAACCCATCTTTACCTCTTTCCCTGCTAGCCACAGCAACTACTGCTATGCATGTTTGAGATGCTGTTGAACACAAAACACAACTGCTTTTGTTACTGTTGAAATGTAACAATACTGAAGAAAAAAGCTGGGTTTGAAATGATCAGAATTTGATCTGTTTTCAGCCAGCCAGAGCTATCTTTGCTCAGTCCAGTGTAACTTCTGTGATTACACAGGCTCACTCCAGGGCCAAGTTACTAAGTAAGTAGTTCAGTTACTCCAGCAGGAGAAATGTTGCTTAAAATGCCTCTTTGGTTGCTTGAGTTTTTCTCTCTCTTTTAAAAACATTTTTTTCCAGTGGATATTTGGCATCTGAGAATACTTAAAACTCTGCTTTGGTCTTCCCTGTTTTAGGAAACAATAGTAGACATTGCTGCTCACAATGTACGAGGTTTGACTTGGGGAGTTCCCTGGAGGAACAAGACTCTGCCTCTGCTTATAGAGACAGGCAAGCCAAAATTAGTTTTCTAATTGTTTTGGTAGATGGATATCAATCAAAGCCTGTTAAAATTGTAGAGTGCTCTACAAAATCCCTGGTGTTTTTGCCACTGACCTCTCTTTTTGGCAGAGTTTGATTTCTTTTTTCATTTTTTTTCGTGGCAAAATTTTTGTTTAACTAAAAAAAGAGATTTTTAAATGACTGGTAAAATATTAATGAGAATCTGAGAACATTTTAAAAAGACATTTGTCACAGTTTCTGAATTAAAATGATGTGGCTGTGCTTAAAGCAAATTGCTGCCCTTCTCTTGCTTTTTTTTGTTAGCTTAGCTAGTTCGTTAGAAATTGAAAATCAAAGTATTCAAACCCAACAATTTAAAATTTTCTATCTAATGTAAAAATGAAACCTTTCCATTATGTTTTTTAATACTACAGATCACTTTCTTTTAATTCTATTTATTTCCCTAGATCTGTCTGCCTGAGATAGAAAATCTGATGGCAGTTACTTTAACTGGCTGCTGATATTGTCATATTAGCTGATGTGGATGAAAAACCACATTACAGAAAGAGCAGGCAGTAACTTCTCTGTTATATGAGTATCATGCAACATAATCTCTGAAATGTTTGATGGTTTTATGAGAGAAAGTTGCCTTTTTACTGTTTGAATGAAGAACAAAATCAGTTACATGAAGTAAAACCTATAAGTAAGTTGTAAGAAAGTTTAGGATCAAGATCCTTATATGCAAGGGAACATGAAGAGAGATCTAGTGCTATTTTTAGCTGTTTTGTGGGAGCCTCTCAAGTCCTGTTTCTCCCTGTCATCGCCAGCTGAGTGATTACTGTGACATGGGTTGGGGCCTCTGTGGATTAATTAAGATCTGAACCTGTTTTCCTGATAACTACATATGTTTTGGATACAGAGTTTTGGAACTTGGCATGGTTTCAGGCTCATACAAGAGTATAAAGAGCTTACATAGGCTGCAGATTGATGGTTTATTCCCATATATTCCTATTTCTTTTTCCATAGAGTGCTACAGAATTGAGATGAGCAGTTCAAGATCTATGAATTACCTTCTGCTTCATTATTAGAGGGAAACACCAGGTGGAAAAATGACACTGGGAAGGCTGGGGATGTGAGGGAAGGAGAGTACTCAAAGAAAGCAATGGTTTGTTACATTCTACTCTGTGGTAAGGAACATATCTAGTAGATGAGCCAGGTGTGTGACAGGTCTGCTAAGAAAAACCCATAGCATCAATGCCAGCAAAGCAAATTATTTGTCATTTTTAAAGACACCTAAGCAGTAAAGAAAAATCAGGGATGAGAGGAATATCAAATAATTAATTTTCAGACATTATTTTTGGGAAAAAACTCCCACATGATCTATGATTACTTTTACTGATGTTCTTCCTATTTTTTTTTTTTTTTTTCAAGAGCTTGTTTTGAAGTGTCTTGGGAATCTTGAATGTACTCTCTGGGGAGAAGGAAGTCAACTTTTAAGTGTGAGACCTCAGGATTTGTTGTGAAAATCTGATGCTGTTTCTTTGAAGATGAAATCAGACAAGCATGTAAAGAGAAAACACATGTGATGTAACAGAGCACTGGTAGATAAGAGTGTGTAGGTTCTTCTGGCAGTTGGCTTGGTAGAAGAAACTTGGCCTATCAAAAATCATTCACTCTGGAGTGTGGCCAGCTGTTAACTGGGGTAGTTTGCTGCTGTTATTAAAACTGTGATTGTAGCAGGCTGGAATGGGTTGTAGCCAGTGAAGCAGGACCACCTCGAGTTCAACACAGAGTAAAATCAGAGCTGAGTGGTGGGTTACAGACTTAGGCATCGTTAGCCTCGAGCTTCTGCTTTCCTTTTCTTATTGAGGCTTGTTTGTGGGGATTGTGGTAGATGTGTGCATTAGAGTACTTCCTACAGCAGTATAAATCATTGTGCCTTGCTGGTGTTGGTTATTGTCTTCCTCTATGCTCATTTCCAGCATGCTGACAGAGAAGTAGCCCTCTCCCAGAGGCAGCAGGTTACTTCCCTCAGCACATTATCCTAGCTGTTAATATGACATCACGTATGTTTGTACCATCTCAAGAAACATTTTGTTTTGGTGTCAAAATAACAGCACATTGCCAGGAACTTTTCAAATTTAATTGGTGATTTCTTGAATGCAAGCAAAATATTAGGCTTTTATTTTGACAATTTTACAAGTTCATCAGATCTGAGTGGAGCTATTTTTCTTTCATTCTGCCTAATTGTTGTTAGAGCTCATGTAGAAGTTAACACAATTAAACCACACTTTGGGATTCCTGAAGGTTTGGGTTGGATTTCAGCTGATCTATGGCTGTGGTGTTGTGAAGGACAGGTGGCCTCACACTCCCTCTGGCTATGGCTGTGCTTCCCACCTCTCCGTGGCACTGGCACTAGGAACTGTTGGTTGTGCCAAGTGGGATCACCATGCTGGTTGGCCTTAAAACTAACCCTGCCAGAAAAACAGGAGAGTGGTCATGGAAGAAAGGGTGGACGCAAAGGTCTCTGCTGTGAGGAGGAGTCTGGACCCTGGGTTTGGCTTTGCTGTCACCAGAGCTGTAGATGTCATGGCAGAACATGACTCCCACAGCAAGGCTGGGTGGGAGTAGCCTTCAAGGGCCTAACCCTGCCTGCCAAGGGAATGAAATGGGGCCTCTGGTTTGGCAGTGCACAACAGCACCCAATACAGAGTGGGAAGGAGGTGTGAAGGAAGGCAGGGCCTTGGCCTTGCTTATGCCCGCAAAGGGCTGGTGGTGACCCATGGAAGACCAGGTTAAGTTTGCCAAATGCAGCATGCTGAGCTGATAGGTTCTGTGTATATTCACCAAACTTCTCACAGCTGAAAATAGGCACTTTGTCTTCATTGATGCTTTTGATCTGCTGTCACTTTTGTAATAGCAACAAAGTTTTGCCCTGTTACAATGTGTGAGAGCGAGTGAGCCTTTTGCTTTATAGTGGGTTGATTTAAATGTTTCTTGACAAAAAGGAAGGAAAATTAATTTTAATTATCTAAAAATATGTCTCCTGGCTCAAAGTATAATTCTCAGATAGAAAGCAAGCAATGTTTTGCTTTCTCAGCAATTTCTGTCACTTGAAGCGTGACTTGATCATGGAGGTAATAGCACATGGGGGAAATCCAGTGGGAGCTGTCTGATTTCATGTGTGTTTCAGTTCAGGCACTTAATGTTCTCTTGATTTGTGGACTGTAATTTTCATTGACAGTATTAGCAGCTTTTAGAAGAACATCCCCGACAGATGACATCCATCTAACCAGCTGCTGCCTAATCTGACTTCAGGCTGCTGATTGCATTATCTGATTGGTTTGAAATACAGTAAATATTAATGACAGTTCATCTGTTATTTGAAATAAATAGAACGTAGAGAGAGAGTGATGGTCACATTTCATGCTTCTGCTGTAACTACCTTCTTGTCATCTGTTGTGATGGTATCACCTTTTGTGTCTGACAGCCTTGCTTCTAGGGTAATTTCTTTGGGAAAACTCAATGTTGTTCTGATTTTAGTTTTTTCTCCTACAGCCTTTGTTACTCTGGTTTTCAGTATGGTCAGAAATTATGAGATGCCTTGTGGTGTTAAGTTTAAAACTGAAAAATCAGGATCTTAGTTTTTTTGTCAGTATTATGAAAATTACCTTTCAAATTAATTAGGTGTAGTCAAGAAATTATTAGTAAAGTTAAGAAAATAACAAAAAGAGCGTATTACAGGTTTATAGTCAGGCAGAGCCAAATGTATTACTGTGTATACTGTGATTTCAAAAATCTTTCCTTGACTGGTTTCTGAAGCACAGGGTAGAATTTATGACCAAAAGTTGGAAAGAAGTTAAAGTGCAGAAGAGGGTAGTGGTTATGGTTCTTCCTCATGAGCAGAAAAACATTCTCATAGGAGTTTGAACTTTTTATCTGCCATATGTATTAAAATAGGTGGTTAGAAAGCATAATATGAACTTAACATATCTTTCCTTATTTCTCTGCTGATCATCTCTAAGATGAGTCATGGGAAGTTTTCATAGTACAGTTTTCTACTTCATCTGTTCATGCTTTTAAAAAACCCACAAAACCAAACCCTCACAATAGTTTGTTGTTTCCTGAAAAGAAAACCCAAGAAAATTGAGGTAGCAGTGACTACCATTTATTTATTTATCTTTCATTGCTTTCATTCTGGTTTTTTTTGAGTACCAGATCAAACATAAAGTGTCATAACTTTGTGCTTATGAGAACTGCAGTGTCCTACAATCTGTCACTCTGGAAGTCAATTTGTTCATTAAGGACTGTTGCAATTTTTAAAATACTTTAGACTTAAATTTTTATTAAACTTCCTTAGACTCTCTTTTACAGTCCTTGCTGTACTGAATTAGCTTCTCTTCATCTGTTAGTACTTTGGCATGTTAAGGCAGACTACATCGGTTTCTTTGTTTTGAATATTAAGTCATTTTCATTGCACCTTTTCCATGACAAATAGCTGTCAAAAGTCTGTCAGCTGTCAGAAACACAAGTCAACTTTGAAAACTTTTGAAAAACTGCAATGCATTTTCATTACAACAAGTTGTCAGCCGAGAACATATTTTTCTTGACACTGGCATGCTGCATTGATGAGTGACACTGGGCAGCAGCATTTCACTTGCTGGCATCAGCTGAGTACACCACTAGCATTACAGATGCAGGACTGAGACATCCATCTCTTCCCTATCAGCCTTTTGCACCTGTTTGCTTTGAGGGCAGACAGTGGAGCACTGGCACTGCAGTTGCTGAAGGACATAGGTAGATTTGCATTGAAGGAAACAGATTCAGAGTGGCAGTGTAGTAGTTTCTTGTCTTAGAATAGCAATGATTTCCTGAATCATTAAAAACATTGATGCTTGCTGTTGTAAAACAATTCACTGAGCTCTTTAGTACTGTGCATGTAAAAATATGTTCACTTACTGAACTGTAATGAATTCCTTTTTATTCCTCCTTCCATGCTCTGTCAGAAGTTAGGTGGGCTGAAAATAGACACTCAGATACAGATGAATTAAATAACTTGAGTATTGCCTTTGGCTTAATGTCTTGGAGTCATATGACTTTTTAGTGTTTAGATACCTGAACAGCTAACTTTGGATTACAGACCAGGGAATTAAGTTTTTTTTCTTTTCCTGTCATACATCTTAAAAGAGTAATAGCTAACATCTACTAATTAGTAAAAACCCAAGACTTTAGTCCTTCCAGATGATAAAGTAGTGGTTTAGTAACCAAATTAACTCTATAATAAACTGCTTAATTCTTTGGGTATGTAGCCAGCCTTGTTATTTAAATAGCCTGCAACTTAAAGGTTTATGACTGTAGGCAACAGGGTCCAGCCAGAGCTGGGTAGGTCTTCAGGGCATTTCTGTCTAGTCCTTTGCTTCTTGACTCCCTTGCCTCCATTCAGATAGTCTTTTGAGTGGCCATCAAATGCAAAAGGTGCTAATAATATAAAGAATTATTCTGTAAAGATGTAAAAGCTGGTGTATGATGCTTAGTGGTGCAAAAATCGGGATGATGACCATCTTGATGTCCCTTCCCCTACCCCTTTCCTTTTTATGGCTGCCAAAACCCAACTATATTTTCATCTGCCAAAATAAAAAAGAGATTGTTAAATATACACTCACTTTACTTTTATTGGGTGGAAAAGTGCTTGACTAGCTTCTCTGAAAGTATTGCATTGATCTTACAGAAAGGTCAGTGTTTCCTTCAGATTTCTGTAGATTTACCTCTGAGATACTGCATGGATATTGAATCCAGGTTAAGTAAATATTTGGAACTGCTCTTACCTGTTCTTAATCATTTCTAAATATAATGGCCTGGTGATATGGAGCTGCTCCGAAATTGCTCCTGAAGTTGATAGATATGTATAAAGCCACATGGTGAGTTTGTGTTGGTAACTATGCAGAGATGAACACATCAATCTTTTGCTGCTATTTAGTAAATACTTCATTGTTCTTATACCCTGAAATTGAGAAAGTGTTGCAGGTTTGGACCTAGCTTGTCTTAACACTCATGCTGTTTGGGTTGAACTCATGTAGCAGCTGTATTTCATGCTTTGATCAACCCACCAAAAAGAATCTCTAGATTTATGGATTTTGTTTCAAATTTCTCTGTTATAATCCTGAAATTGTACTACAGGAATTATAATTTGATGAAATATTATGTTAAAAAGGCTAGTTGTATTAATTTCTAAAATGGAGTCTGAATTTCTAAGTAATCTTTTTTTTTTTTTAATTTGTTTTCAAGTTTATCTTTCGGTCACTGTTTATTTCTTATTTCTACTGCTAGGAAAGGTGGTTTTACAGAGAGACTGAAGTGAAAAGGCATATGGCTTTTTACTGCTATTGTGGGAATTAATCTTGGAGCCATGACAAAATTAGTAAGGGCAAAAAAAACCTATAGCTTTTTTTTGTTCATTTTACCTTCTGCTTCATTATGTGTTTAGTTCAGTAGATAAATCGATAGCAACATCTGTAACACAGTGAATGAATTCAATGGAAGAAGTTTGGGAGCAGTAAATTAGTGACATTGGCAGTAAGCTTCAGCATAGACAGAACTAAGGCAGTAACTTTCAAAAATGTTTTTAAATAAAAACTTTTAAGGTGATAGATGATTAAAGAAATAAAATGAAACGTGAGTCAGGAGTTATTTGAAGGAGAGAGGATAGACAATTTCTCTCCTGGAAGTCATTGGAGTAACTGGAGGACCTCTGTGGCTGGCTGTGTTTTGGCCCTGTCACAAGCATCCTGTGTGACTGTGGGCAAGGCTGTTCTGGAGAAATTGTTGGTATGACACATACAGATAATGAGGAGAAGGAATGTGGTACAGCCAGCTCTAGTTTTGTTATACAACTGCATGTAAGCAGGAGCAGGGTCTGAGTTGGCAAGGAACAAACATGAAGGAAGACTTTCCAATTGATTGCTCTTCTTACATGCTGATATGTTCATGAATCTGATCTTGTGGGGAGGGGCTGACATGTTTTCTGTCACATTAGAGATGTCTGTTAACAGAAGTCATATTTCACAAGTCTATTGGGGTTCCTCTGGTGATATTAGGATGATCTGTTTAATATGTCTTGCTTGGATTTCTGAAAGATGTTTGATAAGATCTGTCTCCAAAAGTTCTAAAGAAGACTTAACAGCAATGGTATAAGAAAGTTTGTCTAGATAAGGAAAAAACCCTAAAAGTAGAGAAGAGTAAATAGCAAGGTTTTATTGTCAACACTAGGAGGTCACCAGTAGGTTCTTCCAGAGATGATTACTTGAGATCTGTGCTTTTAAACAGAACTATGAATGAGCTGTAGAGGGAAGACTAAATCAGTAATAAAAAAGGACTGCAGTAATTCAGATTTATCAAAATGTAGAAAGATGTGAAATAGACTAGAGAATGTTTTGGGGGTAATTACACTGGCATCCCAGTGAGAAGTACCTCCCTGTTCTTGCTGTCCATTTCGAACGTAATATTTGTAATATGCCTTGTCTGTAGTAGTCAAAACTATTATTAATATCCATAATTAAAAAAATATCTAGTAAAACCTTTTCAGACACTCTGTTTTGACTCGTTCAGTCACTTGCAAGTGGGACAGGAGTGCATCAGTCTGAGATGAAGACTGACAGTAGCCAGTATGCAGTTCCTATCCCTGCTCTCTGGTGACAGCTTTGGGCTCTGAATCCTCCTGGAAGAGCAACTGTAATTTGGCTTTGGTGTAACCACTCTCCAGTTAGCCAGCACTGAGGCACGGCAAGCAGACTAGTGAGTGGAGCTGAAGTTAGCTTCTGCAAAAGCCTCTTTAGCCTTGTTTCCAGGTGCTGTTGAAGGTCCAATCTAAAGAAGTGTCTTGGGTGCCTAAATGCCTAAAGCCCTTGTCCTTGTCAGAGTCCAGACATTCTGCCCTGTGCTGTGAAGGTGTTTCTCTGAAATGATTGCACTGCAGGAGCATGCTTGTTATCTGTGTGGCCAACTGTCTTTCATATCCCTTTCTGGTAGTGAGCGTGGCCTTGGTGTGCCTTGTTCTTGTTGGCAAAGATCCTGAGGAACCCATGAAAAACTGAGAGCTGGATTAAAAAAGTTTTCATCAACAGCATACAATTAAGTGGGAGATGATGTAGGTCCTGGATTAGGGCTCCTGTCGCTCTGGGCCTTTTCTGTTGGCTCCTCGGTCAGGTTGCCTGTGTTTTTTGTTTTGCTTGAGTTCAGGCCAAAATAAAATGGTATCCAGCTGCCCTAGATGATATTTATTCTCTTTTGGTGCTTCAATGTATTCCAGGATCGGATTCCTCCACTTTGTCTTGTCAAATAAACGTCAGCATTTAACGAGGTTAGCTGGGTAAGAGTATTAGCTGAGCTCCCTGCTTCTCCAGCTTCACAGTAGCACTTCACATGGGGAGTGCCAAAGCTGTGGCAGGTGCCACTCAGTTAAACTAGGGAAATGATTTTGTTTCCATTGAGTAGGTATAGCTGTGTTGAAACTTGAGTATGTTGAGTTGCTTGGGTTAAATATTTCACTACATCAATTGACGTTATTTAAATAAAGATTGTTGAAATGAATCATTGCTTCAGATGTTTTTAACAACAGCTGAAGTGGGTGCGTGAAAAGAATAAAATGTAGGATACAACAAATTTACAAATTATGAAAGTACGAGTTTATCTTGTTCTGTGCCCTTGAAAAGTTTAATGCTTCTCTGTGAAGTTCATGAGCCCTGAAATCTGACTTGAAACTTAAGATCCTACTTGTTTTTATTTTTGTTTTCAATAAACATTGGGAACTAGTACAGTTTTTAATTGCATTTACATGTTTCTCAAGAAAATGGTGCAAAGTTAAATGGCTTACGGTTTTTATCTCTAAGTAAGTACTTATAGTGTATTTTCCCACCCCTTTTTATGTTTCAGTGTTTGCCTTTTTAAGGGAAATATATATAGCTGTGGTTTCTTATGCTTTGGTAAATTGTATACTGTAGAAAGCTGATGTGGAGTTCACTGCATACCATGCATTAAATGCTTTTGTATAGATAGTTTGCTTTTCAGCATAAAACATTAAGTGCTTTGAGAACTATTACGGAGAGATTCTGTGTGGGAACTGAGTACTGATGTGACAGTAAGATTTGATTTGTTATGGCACTCAATATTGTACATTACAGTAGCACTTAGCAAAATCTCTCTTGCTCCCATTTGTTTCAAAAGAAATCTCTTGTTGATAAAAATAGTTTTTAATCAAAGTACAGAGTTTTTACACAGTCCTTAGCACTGGTTTTGTGGTAAATATTAACTGGTAAGTCATAATTTGATCTTTTATATTCTGTGCAATCATCCATTTGAGGAATGTTAGCTAAAACTGGGCTCCTGCCATTGCAAGGGCATGCCTACTCTAATAATATAACCCCAAAGAATATTCTCTTTCTGTTCTCAGCATGTGTGTAATTAATGGGAGAAACTGTGTTGAGAATGAACTACAGACAGGTACAGGTCATCATAACCAGGTGTTTAATTATTGTCATTAGGAAGCATTTGAAAGTTCCTGGTGTGCAATTTTAGTAACATAACAGTAGCTGAATCCCTTTGGATTTTGGTGGATTTGTCTGTTGTATTAAAGGATGATGAAAATTATTAGATGCACAGTGTTGAAGCATTAATTTTTGGAACATCTTTATCAAGAAGAGGTAATAATTACAGTCTACTGCCAGATTTTAATTAACATACTTGAAAACAAATATGAAAATTGGTGCATTTATAATTGTATACTCATCACAATATTACAGTGCTTTTAAGAAGGTGTATTTTTCATTAAAGAAGGGACTAGAATTGGGGTCAGTTATAGTCATCCTCAAGAAGATACTGGCGAGATGTGAAGCAGATGGCATTCCTTTTTACTGGGGAAAAAAATCAGCAACCTGGATGAAAGTAAACTTTTTTTATGTGGACTCAGAGCTTTGTTATGAAATGACTCAGAGTGAACTAAGGGGATTTCCAGAGAAATAGAATCCTAGAATGGGCAGGTTGGAAGGGACCCTCAAGATCATCTAGTTCCAACCTCCCCACACTGAGCAGGGATGCCAATCACTAGCCCAGGTCACCCAGGGCTGCATCCAGCCTGGCCGTGAACACTGCCAGGGATGGAGCATCCACAACCTCTCTGGGCAACCTGTGCCAGTGTCTAACCACTCTGCGGGTAAAGAACATCCAGAATAACTCACTCATCACACTCCATGATTACTTTGAGCCCAGAAAACTTTATATCTTGTTTAAAAAAACACATTGTGGAGGCTTTATTTGTCCTTCTGTTCTCTGTCCTGTTTCAGAGCAGTAAGAACAGGGAGACACTAGAGACACTAGCTACCTCTTGTGTTCAAGCTCTTTAATTACACTCCGGAGCCTTTTTTGATTTCCCCCTTTCCCCGCCTCCCCAAAGGTGGTGTAACTGCTGGGTTTTATTGCTAGATTTCAAATGATTTTCTGAAAGATTAGAATGGATTGCAACAGTGTTTTGCTGTTATGCTGAAAGGTAGTTAGTAGTTTAGCTGAGCCCTCATTACCTACAGTATTGCAAATGATTTCTACTGAATCTTCTCTTTCTGTGCATTTGAAAAACAGCAGAGATGCTTGTAGACAGACACAAGGAATAGTTTATTTCCCACTTCAATAAACTGAGAAGGGATCTTCCTTCTAGAGTATTTCTTAGAACATTGTGTGTCATAGATTTATACCATCATGCAGACTTGTGTATGTTTCACATTGCCATGGAATATACTTTATGTGTTCTTATTTTTCTAAACACAAATGCACTTTTCTGCCTTATGTTATCAGAACAGCTAGTGACCCAGATGCCATTCTTGGGGAGTTTTGGTTTTGTGGTAGTTTGTACCCTTGGCTCCTATTGCCCTCGCTGGGCTGAGGGTGCCAAGCAGTTGAGCTTACTCACTTGTTCCTTTTGTCTGGATACAGTTTGCTTATGAGTTTCTCACAAGTTGCCTGATGTGTGCAAGTTTTGCAGCTTATTTGTACACAAAATCCAGTTGAGATCCCTTATGAGGCTTGCATGGGGAGATTTGTTTAGATGAGAGGAAAATGGCTTAACAGTGATTTTCAGCTGGGATGTGGAAGCAATGAGCTTCCCTCTGAGCTCTGGCACAGCCCAGGACAGAGATGCCTTATAGACTGATCAGATCATGCAACTGCTGATATTAATGCTGTTTAAGTGACACCAGTTTTGCAAAACATGCATTTTCAAGTTTTTATTCACAGGGAACAGTTTACTGTTGAAGGTGGTTAGGTGTTTGTTTAAATACACTGCATTGCTACATTAAGTCTCTTGGTCTGAATTGAAGGGAGTGAAGTGAGTGGCTGTTGTGTGCATGTGGCTCTGGTAGGGAGGATCCTGACAGCATTTATGCTCCTATGGATCTGTCTGTCTCCAGTAACTGCTGCTCATCTCAGAGCAGTATCTTTCCCTAGAAGACAGCACTTTCACTGCTGGACAAGTAGATAAAGTCAGTTCAAGGGGGCAAAACCATTTCACTCTTATTTTGTATCTTTAGGAAGCTACTGTTGCCTTTTTTTTTTCTTTCTTTACTTCAAACTGTTTTATCTAATTCAGGATGTTTCAAGTTCTTATTCTAGACAGTCACTTAAATAAAAATAAACAATTTAAAACACATCATTAAAAAGTGTGTTGTGCCCAAAATGGAGTCAATGATGTGTCCCACAGGACCAGAAAATGAACTTTACGATATTATGGACGATTTAAAATGAACAAATTTAATTATAGCAAGAGTGTGCAATTACTGAATGAGGTATGAGAGACATGGGAAATGTTCCCATCTAAATAATGACCAGAATGTGCTTGTTCTAATAATATTCCATAACACATTTAAAGCCCTAGGATTACACCACTTTCAGGTTATTAGAAGAGGATGATAATAGTGTGTTTTATTACCAAATTAGTACCATACTCTCTGAGGTATGAAGTGATATTAATGACCATTTTCAATAAGGAATAATGTTTTGCAACATCAGTAGCATTTAACCATATTAAAATATGTTGTGTTGTGCAGCAAAGCCCTGGGGTACAGAGATGAAAACTGAAGAGTTTAATTTTGAGATGCAATTGGGAAATTATTTGGTCATTCAGAAAAGCTTCAGGGTAAAAATACATTAATGAACTCTGGTTTTTAACTGTTGCAATAAATAAAAAGATGCATGTATATTACCTAGTTGTAATTTTGGTTTATAAAAATGTTAAAATTTGTGCGTGACCTGCATTCTATTGAGTGTGCTATATAAAATTTCAATTATCTAAGTGTCTGTTAAATCTAGAAATGAACCAGTAAAAGAGAAAATTAGTACACATATGTAAATGAATGCTGGCTGGAATGTATATTAAAAATATTTTTCAGAAGGGAGGCATCTTTATAGAATAGGTGACAGGATAACACACAGTCTCTAGCAACATGTTCTTTTAATGAGGAGCTCTGTGTTGATACAATTTACCAACAGCCATTCTTTGCAGATTTGTCTGCCTCTTTTACTGTAAATATTGCAATATTTGTTTTGCCAAGGTCAGATGCTCAGACTTGGTGGCATTATTGTCATTGATCTAATCAACTGTAACTCTTATGCCATCTGGTTAAGTTATTATGGTAATTCTGAGTAAATAAGTTAATTCCAGTCACTCAGAACTGCCAAACTTAGGAAATTTTATGATGTCAAAATATGTCTCTGAGGCTAAATAAACCCTCTGTACATATTGCATGTTATGGAACATTGTAAAAATGAAAGATACATTTTTCTGTGGGAGCATCAATTTCATTCATTCAAAACAAATCTGAGTTTTACTTAGAGCCATAAAAATATGGAAATCATATTCTGGTTTTATAGTCACTGTAAAATACCATAAAATAGATGTAAGTTACCATCTTGCTGTTGAGTCAGCAATTGAAGAATTGCATATGATGCACATACTAATTGTACATGATATCATTTTATATTACACAAGTATTGTTAAGTGGGCACAAGAGAATACATTGAGGATTGGTTTGCGGCCATGACCTTGTATTTAATGTTAGATATGGAAGTGTCAGGATTGCAAAGCTTGTCATGAGTCTATACAAAAGTCATGGGAGGAACTTGATATCTGTTGACTTAGAGCATTTGTTCTCCTTAAAGATAGGAAAGTGAAATCCACCCTGTAATTCTGTGCTACAGCTTTGGTTCTGCTCCCCCATAGAGTTCAGAGATCCTGATTTGAGTGCTGACAATTCAAAGAGGTTAGCTTTTAAATTTTAGAGTCTGAAAAAAACTGACATTTTTGTTAGGACTTGAGTGAGCTATGATTCAGCTCCAATTTTTTATCCATCTTTTTTTGCCATACTGTGTCAGTTTGTGGCTCTTCTGTGACTTGGAACTACTGCAGCCATCACTCTACTGCTTCTCAAAATCAGTCTAGTGTTTTAGATTAAAAGAAAAAGTTCATTTTAGTAATGAAGGATTTGTTAGATTAGTCAGAGGATAAAATCCAGAGTCCCACGAGTCTTCATGGCTTAGAGCTGTGGGGCACAGAAGAGGTGGTATCTGGTAACTTTGATGGTGTAGTGTGGCCTTGGGAGTTGTCTGAATGCAGTGATTGGCAAATCTCCCAGGGAAGGATTAATGATTGGTGGCACAAGATGTAAATTCCATACTTGGTAATATGGTGTATAATGCAGTTTGAGATGGAGTTTTAACCAGTCCAGTTTTATGCCTATAAACTTAAAAGCAATATAAAGATTTAAATATTAAGCTATGGGAACCACTTTCTCTGTACTCCTGTATGAGCAGAGGGCACTGAGACCCTTCCTCTGTTCCTTCTGGGTCCTGGAGAAAATGCTCTAGTATGTTGTGAATTTGGCCAGAGTGTCACCTATTTACTTTCTAAGAGGAAAAGAAAGATGATGGACTTAAATCTCTGTAGAACAAGGGAGTCTGCTAGCAGAGGAAGATGGTTGCTGCGCCTAGTGAAGGAAGATAATGGGAGCTATAGAAAAGGGACTGAAGTGGTATCACTCCTACCCAACCTCAGAAACAGAGACCAGGAGCAATTTGAAGAGTTCCCCCTGGACAGACAGAGCTATGGCCTGGGGTTGTGGTTGGGGTTCCATCACATCATGGGCAGCATGGGAAACTGTGTAGGAAGATGATGTTCCCATGCTGTGCACTGCAGAGCCCTGACTGATGCCATAACACCCAGGGCAGCTCTCTGCTGGTCTTGCTGTGCTGGAGGTCACATCTGGAGAGAAGCAGTGGTCCAGTATTGGTGGGGCTGGTCTGAACAATTATACCTATCCTAGAAAAAGGATTTTGAGAAATGGAAATATTTGCTATAGGCTCAAAAGCATGCCAGACAGAGGTCTCTGCATTTTCTTAACAGTAAAAAAACTAAGTGTTCTTAGCTGTACTGCAGCAAGTGCTGCTCTAACCACAGTCATCATTTACACCCTGGGAGCACAGGCAGCCTGGTGTTGTTTAATTTGCTGGAATAAATGTAATTCTTTAGTGAATAGTTCAAATTAGTAGGTGTAGCCAATAGCATTAACTAGCTCACAAAGTAACATATAAAGCTTTGTTCCAGAGTTTATCTTTTTGTTTTGGGTTCCCAGAAGATTCCTTCTTATATTCTGCATAAAATTTTATCTGTTTAATGTCAAACAGAGCTTTGGGTTTTGTAGCTTAAATGATGACATTCTTTTCCAAGTGCTGCTGCGTGGCTGATGTGGGAGTGCAGGGCTGGGTAGCGGAGCTCCAGTTTCAGTCTGCATGAAAGATGCTCTAACTGTTCAGCAGAGGTCACTCTAAGTTTGGAGTTGAGACTTAGAAACTATAGTACTGAAAATATTAATATTATGACTAGGAGATTCTTGTGCCTGCTTTAGCTTTGTAATGAAACACTAAAAAATTCAAGAAAGATCTTTTTTTGCAGAAGTAGAAAGTGGAGGTGATAAGGAGATTTCAGCCTTAAGAAAAGTGGCATATACCCTGAATTCCATCATCTTTAGGATTACTTACCAAGATTTATGGAACTGATGATTTCTGTAGAAGTACCTTATCCTCCCTCCAAAACATGTCAGTCCTCCCATCTCCCAAAAGCTAGGTGTGTTAATGTTCTTCCCTAGCACAGGTGCTTACACCTTCCCAGAGTCTGCACATAAAGTCCTGCATGTAAAGGCCACAAAACAAACTCCAAAAAGGTTGTGGTTTTCTTGTTGGTTTTGTGCCTTTCTAAAGGCAGCACTGAAACCTCTCTCCTTCAAAATTCAGTGACTGAATGAGTTTCTAAATGTATTGCATTTGCTGTACTAAAAACAATGTTGATCTTCTGTGACTACTTTTTGGGTAAAAGAGAAGTTTATTCTTCCAGAGACAAGGAAAACTCCATGTTCTGGACTACTGTAGTAGTACTCATCTTGCAGAGAGGTGATGTATACTCCTGAATGTGCAATATTGTTGTCTCTCCAGTAAAAGGGACAGCTGCAAATGAACAGGACACCTTTATCCCCAGCTAAATGTTATTCTCTTAACTGAATCTGATGTGAGAGCTTCAATTCTCTGATGTTACTGTCTTATCCCAACTGTTTTTCCTACCTGGATCCCTCATGGTGGTGCTTGTTTTGCTACAAACCATGTATCTTTTAACAAAGCAGACAGCTGTGAACTCTATTTTACAAACTCTCCTACAGTTTGTCAATAAACTTTTTAAGCTGTACAGCAGAAAAATAACCTTTTGCTGCTGTTTCCCCCGTGGACTGTGTTCCTCTTACCCAGCTGTTGTGTTGGGGGATCAATAGCAGACCTCATCATCTGCTGTTTGAGAGTGTTTGTCCATTTTCAAACAAACTAAAGTAGCCATAGACCTTCTGAGAAATGCTGGTTTAAAGCTTTTTGTCTTTCTGCTACCAGTTACCAATTGTAGCCATGAAAAGTAGTCCTTAGGAGAAATCTCAGAAGTCACCCTCCTTCTGAAGACAGCTTCCAATTTTGATTAACCACAAAGTTAATGAGGCTTTTGATTCTTTCAGATATTTCACTTGATCTTGGTTCTTCAAGGGCTTGTGTAATCTTATTATGGAAATAGTGCCAACAGATGTTTGCAATTTTGCATCTGCTGCAGATCTATCACTGCATAGACATGGGAGACTCTGGAAGTTGATTAGCAGAGAAGAGCAGGTGGAGATAGATTGTTGCTAGGTGTTTGGATGGAACAAGAAGGAGCTCCAGTTTCATTCAAGAAAATATAGGAAGGAGGAGTTTATTTAAGCAAGGACATTGCGTGGTGGAAATGATGTTTTTGCAGTATGCACTAGGAGGGATCTTTTGTTACACCAGCACATAGAGTTTTGTCTAAGCATATTCTCATTTTCTGCTCTTCCTTTGCCAGTTTATAAATGGTTTTTGTGGTTGCACTGAGGTGAAGTAAACTGGAACCCCAGCATGATGAACCTTGCAATAAATGATGTGTCTATTTTTGACATTGGAAACAACCAGTTTTGGCGGTGTCCAGAAATGGGAATTACAGGTAGGGCCCTGATGGTAGGATGAGAGATTATAGCAAGGAAAATTGGAGAACAAAATGCAGAGTGTGTAAAATAGATGGAGTTCACAGCCGTCATCTTTGTTAGAAGAAATGCTACTGCATTTCCTTTGGCATCCAGGGTCTTTAACCTGGTAGTTCCATTGATGTAACAGACTGTCTATCCTAACCTTGGGGGACTCATGGCTGTGAACCTTCAGCAAAAGGTTCGTGTTCCTACATTGATTCTGCTGAGGCACAGCAGTAGCCACATGTCCTATGGCATCTCCTCCAGGCTGGGAAACACATACACCAGGAGTGAGACAACATTTTGGAGGTGTTTACAGAAATAACTAAGGAGCATAATTCAACATAAGGACTGAATTAGTGGAGATGAGAGCTGAGCAGATGGCTTAATACGAAGATTTATGACTCACCTGAGATGCTGAACATTAAATACACGCATATTTCTTCCTATTCTTAAGGATCTGTAAGTTTTTAATTCCTCTGGTGCCCCTATTTGGTGCCATCTGGGCTTTTGTAATATATATTTTTAGAGTAACCCAACTGAATAATAGAATATTTTTGTTACAGGTTTACAACTGGAGAGCTAATGAAAGGTCAGCTGATCAGTGTAGAAACTCCTTTCATTTGGGTTATTACTTCTCTTTAGGACATTACTACCTCTGTTAATCCCTTGGCTAGCAAAAGGAATCTTGTCAGGACTTACCTGCTTCAGAGCAAAGCCAGCCAGCCTGTGTGCTGATCATGGGGGTTTGAGCTAACCTGAATGCCAAGGATCAGAGCTGAAATCACACTCCCAAACAGATGACTTTCCTGTACTCTAAAGTGCCAGTTTAGCTTCCTAAGTGTTGGACTATCTTTTTATCAACTGTATGATTTATCAATTACTTTCAGCTTTACAGTTGATAGTTACTATTTTTAGAAAACATTAACTGAGTTTAACAGAATCCTAACTTTATATAAAAATTGTAATTTTTTGGGATGTGTGAGGGTTTTTTTTTTTTCCTTTCTTCTTTTTTCCATGTCATGGCTTGTTTATTTTGAACAGGGTGTGGATATATTTTCATTTCACTTGGCTGAGTGCCTTTCCTACACAGCCACACGAACAAGAGGGAAGGAACATCTTTCAAATCAGGAGCTGGCAAAAATAATGGAGCAGCAAAAATTCCACCCCGGGAAAAAGTTAGGTATTCTTTTAAGAATGTGAGAAAAGCAACGAGTTTTGCCTTAAGGTACCAGGGTGAAAATTAGTATCTTTGAATGGGATCTTTCATTAACATGTGGAAGAACACACAGAACACATGGAAAGATGTACAGAAAAGTGCTGCCACTTGGAGAGGATATATTTTCTTTACTAGGGAACTGGGGCATTTTGGATATCCCTTATGTATATTCACCTGGAGTTCTGTAGCTGGTACTGGATATTGTTTCTGTTCTTCTGAAACTCATTTGTCATCTTTACTCCCTTTGTTCAGAAGCACTGACATCACTAAGAAAAATTATTTCAGTCCAGTATAGTTTAAATTGAAAAATTATTGATCAGTACTGTATCAATCTGAGGAGGCACCATAAACCACATGGATTGGCATAGCCTCCTCTTTTCATGTTTAAAGGATAAACACAAGAGTGTAAATGATTCAATTAGGAAGGATCAGAGAAGTTTTAGTCTTGATCAGAGGGTGCAATAATTATGCCATTAACCAGGTCTTGATGGTAGTCAGAACCAGATACTTGACTTCAGTTTGTCCCTGATCTGCTGTGCAAACTGGAGGATCCCAAGGGATAATTTGCTGCAACTCAGTAGGAGCTAAAGTGTAGTTTGTGATGAGATGGGCACCAGCAGGAGAGTAACATGGGGAGCAGTGTAAGAGGAGTAAGAGCAGCAGTCTCGTCTTCTGTTGTGGATGGACCAGCATGTTTTCTTAGCAGTGAGGATCAAATTAATATCAAAGTTAGTGCTTCTGCTGCAAAGTTTTTGTTTGGCTGCACTCTTTTGCAAAGCATGTAAGACAAGGAAGCCTTATCTGTGGGCATTGGCAGATTCTCAATTCAGCTTTGACATGAAGAAAACATTTTCTCTTTCTAAACATCCACTGTGAAATATCTTAGTTTAGCAAACTGGGAGCTGTGGGAATAGTTGTATTAGTCCCAAGTGCCTAAGTGTGTGTGCTTTTTGTATTGCCACTTAACACATAGTGTGAAGGACCTCTGTCTTGCTGTCTCTGACAATATGATATGCTTCAACTGGAATTTTTACATTCGTTTTTAATTTATTGATTGGACACTGTGTAGGCTGCACTAGTGGGAAGTCTCAGTAAGTACAGCAGAAGTTGAGAGCTTGACTGCTAAGGGAAAGAAACTTTGTGTTGTAACTGTGGTCACTGAACTTTGTAAAAGTGTGTGAAGTGGCTGCTTTCTGGAGGTTGTGTTTTTTTGTTGTATTTAAGGTGTAATATACTGGCTGTGATATTTATATTCTGAGATGAGTACAATATTCTGATGTTCTAATATCACTGTTTATAATCAAGCTCTGTCAATGTGGTCAGCACTCTACAGAAATTAAGTTCCTGGCCAGAGGAGTTTTCATTCTAATGACATAATTAACATGAATTAATTTCTTAACTTGCAGATGAATGAGACTGAGGAAAATGATAAAAAGCAAAAAAACCCACCCCTCATTAAACTCTTCTATATTTTGTTTCTTTTATTTGTATCCAAAAGCTGGACTATACCATCTAATGGAACAGTTGTTTCACTGCGAGAATTGATTCTTACACATTACGTTTCCGATGTCGCTAAAACTGTTTTTCACAGTAGGATGCAAGTCCAAAAAGTGCTAAAAATGAAGCAAAGCTAAATGCCATACTGTGACTGGATAACTTTATGAAAATGAAGTTTTAGGGAATGTACATAATGTATAATGCATGTATTAGCAAACCATTTAACATCTGTTTTCTGTTACTGGCAGTGACCCCACTACAGTAGTTTCATGAGGAACTTGATATTGCTAACACAGTTACACAACTTTAAGTTACCAGGCTGCTTGAGACTTCATTCTGGCTTTATTGAACATCTGTGGAGTAACTGCTTTTCTATGATTTTTAATTCTTTCCCTATTTCCTTATGTGTGTTTGGCTTTTTAATTTTTTTTCTTCATAATGACAGATGTAGTTAGCTGCCTAATTGCTGAGTCATTGCAAATATTTCTTCAGAGGCTTGCTAATGGCAGTAATTGATTCATGAGAAGCTGTGTTAAGATGTCAGTATCTAACCACTGAAATGTTTCTTTCCATTTCATGGTCAGTGGCTCTCATTGACCTCACTGAATAGATCATAAATGCAGAAATGTCCTACTCCAAGTTCTGAGGTTCAGCTGAGGGTAAGAAAGAAGATGCTTTTAATACTCTCTTGTTTTTCAGGACACACTCAAAGAGAGTACAGAATTTTATTGATGCGATTCACATCTAGGGTATAAATTTGTTCTTGGGGAAAACATTGCTCACAAAGGTAATTTGGAATATAGGCACAAAAGAATGTAGATAATTCAGTATTTATTCTCTGATTTCAACAACAGGTATTTCTACTTATCTTTCATGAAACCTGATGTAAACATATAGGTGTGTATATACACCTGAAAACATAAGACTGTGGCAAAATTAGTCTTTCACTGCTGATTTCATTGTTGTTTTTTGTCTCCTTCACAGTCTCAAAGGTCTTACCTGCATGTGTAAATCATCCATATGTGCTCATGTAGAATGCTACTATTACAAAATATGATGAAAAGAATAAATAACTAAATGTAGCACTCCTCTTGAAGCAATGCTAAAATTGAAGCTCTCTATATGCATTTTTAATTTTTCATGTAGTAGTGTATAAGTCTTTTCCTGCTTGAGTGTAATTTCCTGTGGCTGTAAACTGCAAACTGGAAACCATACTTGTCTTCAACTGATTACTGAGAGTTTAGTTCTGTGCCCAAACCTCTGCTAATGCCACAACATGGGGTATCTCCCTCAGTCTCACTTTGCATGCAAGTAAGCTGGAAATAACCCACTTTTTTAACCAGTGCTTTACATAAGAGAAATGTTTTCAGTTACTGACTGTGGGAGAGCCCAAGTTTTGGCTTGTCTTCCCCTTTCAATTGCATTAAATGTAGTTCACTTGCTCCCTTCCAGCCTCTTCCATGTTGCCTTGCTTTTGTCTCAGGTCTTTTATCTGTACAGTTCCAGTTCCTCATTCTTCTTGCCCAGGACCATTTATTACTTAGTTCTAGTCTCTGCCCTCCTTTCCTCTCTTTTGAAAATACTTCTTTCTTTTTTTCTGCCCTGCTGTCATGAGCATAAATTTGAGCCATTATTAGCAAAAGTCTCTGCTGTGCTTGGCATAAGAGGCAAATAAAATGAACATGCCCCTAACAAACTGATGATGCTTAGGGGAAAATTTATAATCTAAATTAAACAGGGTACTAAAACTTGCTATTCTCTATAAAGAATCAATTTCTTTAGGTTCCTTTAGTGCAGGAGGTTTATGGCAGCTAGCTGATCATAGGCTTTTTGCCTGTATTCATTTTAGCAGAGGATTTATTCTGAAATACTTAACTCTTTCCAACTTGATTTTTCAAAGAACACAAAAATCAAAAACCTTGAAAGATAAATCAGTTTGCTCTTCCTGGCTTTCCTGCAGCCCAAGTCAGATGCATTCAGGTTAGCTGGTTCTCCTGTTGCCATCCTGTCTAAACTTTCTTCCGGGCTAGAAAATTGATAAGTATCTGATAACCACTGTGGAGACAAAACAGAAACATAAAGATCATATGTTGTGTAATCATCCTGATTACTCTGAGCAGTACTATGCTGCAGGTTTCCTAATCAAGATTAATTGTGATCTAGGCTACGTGAACTGCCATGTAGAGTGGATTGTAATTAAATAAAAATATAATCATTTTAACATTGTGCCACTAATATGTATTTACAATAGGTAGTACTTTTGAAAAGACTCTTATTCCCTACAGTGATTAGGAAGCCGAGTTATATTTTCTAACTGCACAGATGTTGTTAAAAGCTCATATTTCAGGCCATAAAGACTTATTATGTTTGAGGTTGTACAGCAGTAGAAAAATGGTTTGTGCATCTGTCTGTTGTGTGAGGCATTAAAACTAAAGAAATCTGGAAGAGAAGAGATTTATGGAAACCCTAACGTGTATATATGTATTTTAAATATGTGATAGGTAATTTATAGTAAGGTATTGCTAACAAAAGGAATTGCTTTGACAGGTCTTTACCATTCAGAGGAAGAAAATATTGAATCCAGTGTGCAATAAGAGAATCGCCTCCGTTTCGGCTTTCTCAGCATGAGCTGACAGGTCTTAGCTTGGCTTCATTCACGTGGTATCTTTGAATTTGTGTCTACAATGGATTATACAAATGCTTCTCTTTGAGTCTTAATGAACCAAAACATTTTGGGGTACATATATTCAGGTTGTTTTTTGTAGGGGACTAAATCTATATACCAGAATATTCTGTTGTATATTCTGATAACTAGAAATGTAGTAAACGTAAATGTATGGCTAGGCTTCACGAACAAAGCTCCAGGGAGGGCTTCATCCACGCTCCTCATCAGCGCCTTTTCTAAGCGAGCTGATAAAAAGAGGATAGCAGATAGCACCCTCGAGCCTGAGCTATGGATTTCTTTTAGGTGAGACACAGCATGCACAGAGCTGGACCCACCCTTTAGTCCTAAGGTTCATCTGCCAGGGCCTAGCAAGCTTGGACGCTGGCAGCGAGGTCCTTAGGACGTAGGTTTTATTAGAGTGTCCTTCTCTGAGCTGGAAGGCCTTACAGGGCTAAACGAGCTCCATCTGCCCGGGTTTGGAATCAGAGTTGTCCTTCTCCTAGGATGACTGCCAGAAGGCTAATGAGCTCATCCTATCCATCCAAGGATTCTAGGAACATGGGTATCACTCCCCACACTTTCCCGTGGGCAATGAGTTTAATGCTCCCTCTGCTGTGGGCACAGTTATGGCACCAGGGGCCACAGGAGACCACAAGGGATTTTCAGACTGTGCCTGAGTAAACGTAAATATTTCTTCTTTAAATAAGGAAAAAGGAGTGCATCCTTGCCAACCAGCATAAAAAACCTAAGCATGTGAGTGGATTTCTGCCCATGTGCAGAAAGTTTTTGGGTGTTTTCTCTCTGCTTCTACTGTGCTGACTCTTGACCATTGCTTTGATAAGACACTGCTTTCTTGGGTGTCTGCACTTCCCTCCTCATGCCTCTTGGGAATAATGGAGTATATACCTCAGAAGATCTTTAAGTATTCTGGCCAGGGGGGTGGTTTGTTAACAAGGGTTCTGCTGCCCCATGGCTTCTTGCCTGGGCAGGCTATTGCTTAGAGAAGGCAGTTTACTGCCCATGCATGGGTTCAGCAGGAGCCATGCTGGGGTTGGGAATGTATCAGACACTTGCAGAGAGATGGTATTGATGCTGGGGGGGGAAAGCTGTGGTGTCATGGATAGAGCTGTCTTGTGTGCTGGGCTGAGATGTTATCTGTGAGCACCAGACACAGTGGGCTTTTTCCAAATGTGATTTTCTTTTAGAAGATGTGCTTGTTAAAACTGAAGGAAATTGAATTCAAACGTGCTCTCAGATAATATTGAGTCAAACAAATAAATGGCTAAAAGCAAGGAAGCTCTGACTAGCAGTGCCAAGGTCTTTCCCCATCCATCATAGGCTGTGATGTGTGTCCTGTAGGACTAGGTCCTGTTCTGTGGTCTCCAAGCCTACATTACTTGCTTTGCAAACTTTAAATTGAGCAAAATCTTGAGAGGAAAAAAACCAACAACAAAACTTGAGCAAAAAAAAAAAAAAAGAGCAAAAACTTAGGACTTCTTCCACTTGAAGGAAGCATTTTTGAGTCTGATTCTCAACAGTTCCTTGCAGGGGGACTGCCAGGGGCCTCTGTGAACACTCTTGGTTTGCAGCCCCAGACAGGCCACAGGACATCTCTGTTATTCTGTCATTTGTGTCTAGACAATGAAAATACATTTCCTAAATAAATCATCTATGTAATTTTTTTTCACAAAGGCATCAGCATAATTAAAAAAATACAAATCATGGATTATTTTAATAACAATCTTATTAAGGAAGTTGGTATATTTTTACTTTTCTTGGGACTGAAAACAGGTAACAGAAACACGTTTAAAATGGAACATTTTAATTTATTTGATGTCTGTATGAAAATATTAACCATGGTGTGTGAATGAGTACTGGAGCTGCCTTGATCCCAGCTCTTCTTTTTAGGAGCAAGTACCTTCTCCTGACCTCTGTAAATGGACAAACTGGTCTTATTGTGTGGCTGGCTTTGAAGGAGAGGAGTCACTCTAAATTGCTTGTGCCTCAACTGATGCAGTGCCAGTAGCAGAACTCTAATTTTCTTTTTTTCTTCCTATTCCTGAGCTGCTGAGTGGGTCAGGGATGTAGGCTGCACAATTGAGGGAGATTGCACTACAAGATGGAAACAAAAATCATCACTGTGATTGAAAACATCATTTGTTCAACCTGAAGCAACACAGTATCAGAAACATTACATTTTCTAAGCATTAATTAAAGACTAAGTTGTTAAGCCTTAGCAGCTTTAGTTTTGCCCAAATTAATGAGACTTTATAACCATAGTTTAGTGTTGCTATCAGGCACTTAGGCCCTGCTATAGCTTCTGTTTCTTACATAATGGTGGGTGCTTTTGGAAGATACCCCCAAATAATGGGTGTTCTGTGCTCTTTCATACTGCTGCTGTCTGCTTTTGTCTTTTGTTTTGTTTGTTTGTTTTTTAAAAGACTTCCATGCTTTTCAGTATCCATAGAACAGGTGGTTTCCTCCCTGTAGACAAGACTTTGTTAAAGAACTTGGGCAGGGAACAGTTCCATTCATTTCATTGCAACTGTTTCAACTGAAATTTAACCTTGAGTATTAAATGCTTTGCTGACTCTGGGTTTGAGTGGGATGAGATGATTGCAGTAGGAAACAGATCCTTCTTGGCACTTTCCCAGGCCTCTGGGCTTGGAGAGGTGTTGCTGTTGTATGTGGTTAGTTGAGGCTTTTGAAAACAGAGGGAGTAAAGTCACCTTATCAGAAGATAAAACACTTGTTTTTTTCCATTTTTTTCTCACTGAAGAAGACCTGATACCTGAGGGAGGTGTCTCAAACTCTTCTAGCTCTACCTTATGTAGAGGGGAGAGAAAGTGAACTTTAGAATTTACTACTAATTTTGAAGAGACGTTTTTACACGATGCTCATATGTTGAAAGTTAGTGAAAAAAAGGAAGTTAGTGAAAAAAATCATCTAGATATGACTTCATTTTGTCTCTTTTTCTTCAGGAAAAACATTGACAGGTGATTGTAGGATAATACATAATTGGTTGCTTCAGAAAAATTCAGTTTTCTCTGAAGCAGAGAAGGAAGAAATCATTTTTAATTTAAACAAAATACACTTTTTCATTCTTAAGAGTCTAATCCATCAGCTTTACCACAATTCCATGTTTTCCTCTTTATATACATAAAGCATATACATTTATCTGTATTTTCCTTAAATGGGCTATGACTGTAGTTGTCCCCAGGTCTGAGATGATGATACCTCACTTCTTCTGTGTGAAAATGCTGGTTTTTCACTTGTGTCCAGGTGCATGAACAGAAGGGTCTGACATTCTCTTTTCTGCCACCTTACTCCTAAAAGGGGAATATTAACAGGAATAATCACAGTACTTGACTTAATTGTTTTCATTTTTCCATTGGGAGTATGAGCCCATGGAGAATATTGCCTAGGAGTGCTGAGTCACCTTTTCTGACAGTCCATCTGTCAGCAGAGGGAGCCTTGGTTCAGACACCAGGATTAGATGCATCTTTCAGTTATGCTGCTACCAATTACAAGGGATTTCTTTTCCCTGGGACAAGCGTATTGAGACTGTTAGAGTTGTGGCTGACAATACCTTGTGTCAACTACCAAATATTGAGCCTGCAAGCTTGCAGGCTGAATTCCAAATCTATAGTTCACTTTTGCTGTTCTCAACAGTGCTGGGACTGGTGATAAGTCTATCAGTTTTCACTTGGACACCAATGCAGTATCAAATTCTATATGGCAGCCTCTGTGTTTGCTGTCTGTGCTATCTCTGATAAAACATTAATCATTTCAAGGTTCCATTTAAAACCATTGACAGAAACTGCAAAATGCAGTTTAGCTTTGAAAATAGAATTAATGTTTTCTAATAGCTCTAAGCTATTCTACGATTTATTAGTTCCACTGCTTGAGGATTTCTATAATCTAAATTGGTGATTACAGATGATACACAACATTGTGTATCATAAATAGGAATTATGTGTCTGGTGAAAACAACAATGGGGTTTTGTACCTTGTATGTATATTAGTACATTCAGGAGTATATTAAAGCCTATTTTAGAAATGGAAGATAATTTTGCCCACATATAGATCTTCCCAGCTCATTCAGTCAGTGAATCTGCTGCTATTTCCTGGATTTCCTCTAATTTGATAAATGTGTTGCATCAGAACTGCATAAAATTAAAAGTACACTTGTGGAGTCACATTATCTGAGATATGCTCTCCTTTACAGCATGCTGCTTATTTTTTGTTTGGTTTTGAGGAGGCAATTAAAACTATAATACTGATTTCTGAGGGAATTTTAGTCCAGTGGTTGATTGGTGATGAATTTGTCTAATGGTTGTGTTTGGGAGGATTATTTTTGCATAGGCAAGTCGACCGTTAGAAGACATCTTTGTAAACATGGAGAAGATGAAGTGAACATCTTTGTGGACAATAGAAGCTTTATCTAATTTTATTAAAGTTTAATATGTGCTGTTATTTTTCTTTCCTGATTGAGTTTTCCCAAATTTCTGCCCTGGAGTGAGATGGACAGTATTGGGCTACTCTTTCTGTCATCACTGTAGTGGTAAGCTTCCATAAACATTCTAAAAACTCAGTGGGTTTGAAAAGCTTTTGCTGTCATAGAAACTTTAAATATTTTCTGATTAAAACAAAATCATAGAATGGTTTGGGTTAGAAAGGATGTTTAAAGATCATCTAGTCCCATGCCCCTAGCATGAACAGGGACATCTTTCAGTAGACCAGGTTGCTCAAAGCCCTGTCCAAATTGACCTTGAACACTTCCAATGATGAGGCATCCACAGCTTCTCTGTTACCTCAGAGATGAGGTATCCATAACTTCTTGGAAGGTGAGCATGATTGCTTTAGGAAGTTATGTGGAAGAACTGGCTTCTCATAGTGATCTGAAAATTCTTCATAAAACCCTCCATTCATTTATTTAAATGTAAATCTTATGAAGATCAGATGTTAAAATACCCCAAATATTGCTTCTTTTTGTTCTTCGTAATGTGAAGGTATGTAATAAAAGTAAAGGTGACATTCAGGTGGAATTAATATAGTGATTTTTGATAGAAATGAATTTCATTTTGAAACAAGGTATTATCAAACACTGCAAATTATTGTGTATTTCTCATTTATGGTGTATACATCTAATTGTAGGGAAACTTATTTTAGACAAAGATTTCAATGAAACAAGCCAGTCATTTATTGCCTTCCTCTTAGAATTTGCAAGGCACTCAGGCTTTCATGATGATGACCATTTATTATGATTTTTGTTATATAAATATTTAGATAAAGAGAAATGGGTGCCAGCAGTGGATTGAATAAAATCCCTGATTGATCAGTAACTCAATTTAGTTTAGAATTTCTTCAGAAAATGTAGTGGTATTAATCAGGAGAGAATGCTTCAAGTATAAAATTTGATTTTCTTAGTGGAAAATCAGTTTGCTTTATCAAAATCTTAAGGTCTTTTTCCTCCTTTCTCTCCCCATCATACAATTTTTCTTTTGCAGTAAGGCTAAATCAGATTTGTCTGAAGCAGTAATTGGTGATTATCTCTTAACTGCAAGATACAGTTGAGCCTCTTTGGTTAATCCTATCTCGCTTGCCATCTACAGCGAATCAGAGCAAGGCAAGGAAGAGAGAGGACTTGAAATGTGATTTCTAAGACCATTTTTCCTATGAGGTGTAATTATGTCCAAGAGCTCTGTAAATTGTGGAGAGAATGGCAATTGGACCTTGGCAAAGAGATGTGAAACAACTGGGGTGGAGAATGACTTCTTGCCTAGGTGTAAATGCCTGTTTCTGTGGTGCAGCAGAAGGGATCTCAGGTTGTGTTCTTCTACTGTGAAAAGTAGAAAACCTTGTGGAAAAGTCTTTATACTGTTTTGTAAGCTTTCTTGTGTGCTTTTGCTTACCACGCTCACTGTTTGGACTAATGAAATGTTCCAAGATGAAATTTACCTAACAGAGAATTCCCTACTTTATTCCATATAGAAATGTGAAATGAGGAGTGAGGATTATTTATGCTTATGCAGTGTTCTGCATTCTAGTAAAGGCCTGGGTTTTGCTTCACACTTGGGGAAGGAAGGGTTTATGTATGCCAAAACCTTTCATTACAACATTATTATTATTATTTGTATTATATTTAACTTGGTAGTCTAACAGAAGTTATTTATGTGTCTTAGGATCACTTTGTCAAAGGTGACAGTTTCTGTAGAAGTAAGTGTCTTCTGAGAGATGCTGAGACCCTTCCAGGTGACCTCTGTTGGAGCCAAGAGGATGATTTATAATTTTATTGGCAAAGTCTTCTCCTAGAGACAGCTTCATTAGATGTTTTATAGCAAAAGTAATGCTTTAAAAGTCCAGCATCTAGTTTGTTCTTTTGCTTTTATATGCAAGGAGACCTCACTGTGCCCTTAGTGCCAGGTCCTTGGCTCCTGACAGTCCTCATTACTGTCAGAGCAATCCTATGCTGTGTGGGAAGAGAACAGCAAAATGGTAATGAGATTGTGATTTCCCAGTTTATGAATTCATTATGCATCCTCTCTCTACCTACTCTGTGTTGCTTTCAGTTTTGGAGAGTAGATCAATATGATAACTTAGATATCAATCTTTAGGTAATGCTGCATAAAACTAACAACTTTAAAGGAACTTTTTAATCAATTCTGATTATTTATGCCTTATGTTCTTACAAAGTATTCTTTACAGTATTTGGACTTACTCTTTAGTAATACTGTTGTGGAAGGAAAATTTATTTTAATGTGAATAAGTGTTTGTTAGTGAAAAAAGTATATAACAAAGCTTTTTCCAGAGCTTTCTCATTTTCAATATGCTGTGCATTTCAAATGATGTTTTCATATTCTTCCATCAGCAGAATGCTTTGTTGTCCTGCATATTACTGTAGAAAATATACTGAAAATCTCTGCTACCTGGTAAAAATCTATTAGTTGTTCTAAAACAGAAGCTTGACAGTATTAGGACTGTGTCTTTTGTGTTTGTCTAATACAGTAGACTGAATTTTCAGGCTATTGGCAAATCTTGTGTAAGCAAAATCAATTGTTAGCTACTTTGTGGCTGTCAAATCTTTTCTCTTAAGATAAGAGTTGAGCAAAAGCAAAGCCTCTAAAAAAGCTCTAGCATGACATGTGAGATTTCAACAAATCTTGTGCTTGGTGTGTTTGGTGAATTGCCTAAGGGTGCCTGGGCTGCAGCCAGACTCAAAGGCTCTAGGCCTGCAAGGTTAGCACAGAAACATTCACATCACCAGGTTGTACTAAACACAAAACACTGTTCAGAGAGCAGCCAACATGTAGTTAAATGTATGAAATACTGGAGAATCTTACAACTCTAAGAACATAAGCAGATTTTGCATATAGAATTGTGGTCAATATTTATATTACTAAGTTTACATTAGCATCAATAAGTCATAGTAACTATTCAGTAGTCACAATGTATCAATCATAACTACTGAATTATGGTCAAAACTTCACAGGTTTAAACAACAATGCAGAACTATTGTTTTTTTTTTTCTTGGCTGAGGAATAGGTTATGCTAACAGTAACAAGAGAATTCATTAACTTCTCTTGTCCATTCCTCAAATATGAAAGGTGTAACTGAATAAAGGATATAGGAACAGTGCATGCAAGATGGGTGCTTCCTTTAGCAGTTACTTTAATTTCATAATTGAATTATATGTGGGAACAGAGATGGTTAAGACTAAATGCATTGAATTAACCATCTCAAACTATTCACACTTTGCCCTCCTGGTGAAGATCTTGCTTTTAGCCATGTGTCTGGTAGTGACAAGCAACCATCAGCTCATTGTACAGGGTGGTACAGCAGTGTGAGCTGGTTAATGCTTGCACTGAGTTGGCTCTGCTCAGCTCTGTGTGCACCATCAGGTGTCTTTCCCAGTCTAAACATTCTATGATTCATCTTATTTAGGGCAAGAGTCTATATCAGTAATTACAATTTTTTCTGATTTCTAGTGAGCAGGAAACCATCAAAGCTTGCTTTAGTTTTTGGAAGAATACTCTCTTTCTCAGGAGACACTTTTAATGTCTAAGCAATATAATTAATGCTCTTCTAAAGAATGAGGTTTTGTTATGTTGAATTGTTAATTGAGTAATTGTACTGAGAATTGGTATGTGTAAACCACAACTCCCCAACATAAGATTGTAAAAATACATATGGCTAGCTCCCCCCTTCCATTTGTTTTTTACGTATTAGACAAAATTTGGAGTGGATGAACAAGGAATAGTAGACAAATTTCTGAGCTGTTACTGTACCTTGTAGTTCCTGCAAGTTTGTCAAAATGAAATTTCTGAAAATAAGTAATCATTGTATAACTTGAAGCTAATTTTGGGGCTACAATAGCAGTATGCTGCTTTCAGCATTTCCATGTCCAGTACCATTGTATGATGATGCATCTAGCTGGTGAGATCAAAGGAACACATTTTCTGCTGATGTGGGCTGGCCATTCAGAAGTGATAACAGGATTCAAATAAGTTTTCTGACCAAGACATGTTGCCATCTCTAGTTGTGTGCTTGCAGATTTTGGGACTGGATATGTTTGTGGATGTTTTGTGCTGCAGAAGAGATGCATTTGAAAAAAAAAATTACCTGATTTGGTTGTTTGAAATCTGCATTCTTATTTCTTCTATAATTACTGAAGAGACACTTAAATTGAATTGTTTGAATTTTCAGTTTAATGTAATACAGGTTTGAATATCTTTGTAATTGTGTTTTTTTTTAATTCAGAAATCAATGGTGAGATGCCTTTGTTGTTGTTGTTGTTAGTCATTAGTATTCACAGGTCTATCAGGCTGCAGTTCAAACTCTTCACTTGTATTTGTCACAGAAGATGATGGAGCAAGGTTGCTTAGAAACACTTAGCCACACTCACAATGGGAGATATCAATCTGTTCTGTATATTCACCTGCACATGCAGGGGAGAAAATTGAGTTTCTCTGCTGATTATGTTAATTCATGTCAAGTTTGTTTTAGCAGTAGTATGCTTAAACACACATAAACATGAATTTTTCTTTAGTTAAATATAGTGAGAAAATGTAGAGTAAAACATCAACTCATTTTAAAGCAGCAGTTTCCAAGTATGAGAGGTCTAAAAGGGAAGTTTTGCTGTTGCTGACTGAGTTCATCAAGGAATTGTGTTTTACCAACAAGTTGTGTAAATTAGAGATTATTTCATCATCTCTTGCAAACATATTTTATAAGTTCCTAGCTTTAGTCTTCAATTCAAGAAAATATGTCTGACTACCAACAGCAATTACATTTTTCCTTAATCTAGTGAAATTCTCGATCTTTCTAAGACTGGCCTAAAAATAAACCAAGTCACTTAAGTTATACAAGTTTTGATCTTTTCAACTGTGAGTGTCTTGGCCTAATTTTAGGCCAGCTGTAATTGTACACTAATGTGCTGGAAAAGATAAATATAGCTTTTTATCACCCTAGCTTCTAAGCACTCCTATTATTATACTTACTAAATATGCTGGAAATTAATATAATTTTTCCTGTGAATCTGGAATAGACTTTAGTATCTTTTCAAAAGACCTAAATATTTTATGTCATGTTGCTCCTGCCACTCTTGAACAAATAAGCTGATGTATGGAGCTAAATTGCAATTTACTAACATTTTCTGCAGAAAGGAGACTTTAATGTAGCTCTTTGGCTGTTAAAAAGAAGTGTATTTTATAGCTGTTAAATATCTTGAGATAAATTCCTATGTCTTTTCAGCAGAGAACTATTTTAGATTGTTCAGGTTGTGTATGAAAACAATCCAGGATTAAATCTGTGCATGTCACTAACTCCTAATAAAAATTCACATAGACGTTATCTTCTGGGTGAGATCTCAGCAGAAAATACAAAACCTCCTACAGGTTTTCATAAGAGGAATTCTCAAGGGACAGTCTGGGAGTCAGGTAAGGTACAAACATAGGGAAACAGAACCAAAAGTATTCTCAAGAGTAAAACCAAGAGGAAAGCAAGTTGAAAACTCTCTCATTGACTTCTAAGTGTCTGTCTCCATTTCTCCTGCTTCTGAGATGAATCCCACTAGTTCCCTACAGCAAAAGTAACAGCTTTTTGCAAGAGTGGAGTGTGGTGCCCAAAACTCTGCCCACTACCTTCGGGCTGCAGGGGAGATTGTGCCTTTTTGCAGTGTTTGTTGGCATCATTTTAGAGCATTTGACACTGGATCATGAGAGCTGGTATTGCAGGTTGATTGTTTGAAGGGGAAGGGAAGAATGGAGATGCTGTATTGATGAAAATGAAGTTGGCTGTTACAGATTACAGTCTCCTTTTGTTTATTTGCTAGCTAAAATGCAAGTAAAGCTGCAGAAGGAATGTTTGGATTCTCTCTCAATGATGAGTACTTTTCTCACCTCCCTTTACTCACTCTGATGACTATGTGAATTCACAGTTCATTGCTTTAGGGTAGATATCTGATCTCCTGTGCTGCTGGCTCTCAAACTAAAATAAATCTAAGATGCTCAACACCAATTACTCAGTTTTTGGTATGATGGTGGGTGATAATGGAATTGCAGGAACATTTTTAATGTATTTAAACAAGATTTTAGTGTGCATTTTGTTTCTTCCTTGGTCTCAGTTTCCAGAAGTTAGTACTTTGTGGATGTGTGTAGCTTCTCATGTCTAGAATGTTCGCATAGAGATTTTAATGAATATTTAGTTAATATTTCCCATTATAAAGCTAGAAGAAAGCATTGTAATGTTTAATCTAGGGAGCTTTGTATTGTTAGGCAGAGCTATTCAGTGTCTTGAGCCCCCAAATCTCCCATTATCATGTGCAGAGTTACCATCCTTTTTCTCTAATGCATGAGTTAGTTGACAAATGGAGCTTGTTTTTAATGCACTAATTTGGTGTCATTATCAGTCAATATACCAGTCTGAAGTAGCTTGTGTATCAGTGATATTTAGGAGCTTTTACTCTAATGAAGGCAGTGGTCTATGCCTCTATGTAAAATTCATACATCTTTTACTGTCAAAGAGAATTATTTAATTCACTTTGTGTTTTGTGACATTTTCACACAGTGCTTTTGAGGAAAATCAATCTTTGTTTCCAAAACAGCATATTGCTGCTGTCTTTTTACAGAATTATAGTGAGTGTCTTTTTTTCTTATTCTACTTGTGTAGGAGAGTGGTGAACTATAAAATTTGCTGAAAAATCCTTTATGACATGGAAAAAGGAATAGTAACTTGTACATTTTCCCCTTGTATACATTTTTCATTATAAGCAAGATTTATGATTGGTAATATGACCCTGTGATCTGAGCCTTTTGCTGCAGAACATGATTTCAGCACCTAAAGCAGTAGGAATGATTGGAATGCATGTTTTGTGCCTTGATTTCCATCCTATAATGGTTGACCTTTAGTTTCTCTTCATTTTTGTCATGTTTGCCTTTCTTTGTGCTTAATGCATATCAGTGTTGCCTTTTCTTCATATTGATAATGGTCTTGAGTAACTTCTGTCTTTGTTCACTGAGTTAAGTGCTTTAAACCTTGACTAAATTCTATGTTACATGTTGAATTATTATTAATAAACCCATTGCTCTAAAAATCATGCTTAAATCTGTATTTTCTTTGTGTTCCTCTGGTACTGTTGGCTATTCAGTATGCATTTCTGGTGCTGCTTTGATTGCATAGAGTGAAATGGAAAACACTGTGAAAAAAGGAATTATTGATTTTTTTTCTTCCAGTTAAGCAATGGTTTTCCAAGTGACAGAGCTCAATTATGTTATACTGGTTATATGCCTTTTTAGTGAAGTGATTCTGGCCAGTAATGTCCTGTATCTTAATTAAACCAATATTGTGAGGGCAGTTGGATAGAACCTACATCTGAAAATGTAAATGTCAAGTATATTGTACCAAGGCTCATCTGTTAAATACTGTAAGGTTACAGCCTGGATGAGGCTGCTGGGAGTAATAACAATTATTCAGCCTTTTCTTCTTCTTCTGTTGCTATGTAATTAGATCATGGTGTTGTCCATTTGGTAACTACTGGAAAGAGTGAATTAGAGTAAGTTGGAAGTGAGTGTATGAACATGGTATTTAAAATTTTAATTACTGAGTTGGAGTTGGTGCTCTGCATGAGGTCAGCTTCTTGCAGAAGCATGGTCAGAAAATTCCACTTCATGTTGACAGAAGTGCTGAGAGAGAAGTGTCTTTTGAATGGCAAAGGCAGCCCAGTCACTTAAAGGAATTAAACCCACATTTTACAGTGAGTGATAAGCTGGCAGAGTGTAGAGCAGATAGGGTTTGCCTTTATGTAGAGTTTGTGCTATGTATATACTTTATGTTTTGAGGTATCCTGACCTTGCACTGTGTGGGCATAAGGATCTGCATGTGTGGGGAGGAAATCACAGCTTGTCCCAGGCAGTAAATAATGATACAGTTATGGTCTGTTTGGGAAGCACTGTATAGATTTTTTTGAGGTGGGTCACAGTCTCTGTATTGATCTAAAACTATTGCAAATAAAAATAAAATTGAAATGAATGGTAATAGGTTCTCATTATCCTTGTGTTTCTGCATTAATTTATGCATATTAAAAGCTCTAACGTGCAGTTTGGGTCTTTTGCTTCCAGCTTCCTCTTTCCTTCCCTCATTCCCAAGTAGCCATTAGTGTTCCCAGTGCCAGGGTACAATGAAGCAGATGTACACACAGAGTGGAACAGTCACAGCTGTCAACTGGATCTGTGTAGTACAGACATGTCTTTACAGTGGGAAATACTCTAACAGTTGGGGAAGAATATTCTTGTTCAGTTTGCATGTTTCTGCTGCCATTAAATAATGGGAATGATTCTGAATTTTGAAAACTGATTAGGACAGTGCTTCATGCTTCAAGGTATTATAGGGATGGTTTACCACTTCTCAGAACTGTTTTTGGATTAGATAAGGCTATAGTGGCATGGTGTGAGTGTGTGATACAAGCAGCGTGTGTCTTACAGAGTGGCACAGTCTTACATTCCACTTCTTTTCTTTCTACCTTAGTGTAGACTGTTTGAGTCATTCTTAAATGTCAAATATGAGAAATCTAAATGCCTTTGAAGGTAGCAGAAGAAAGCAACTTCTCTGTAGTTGAGCAATCAAGATAAAAATATGACATACTTTGTTTGAGGGATAAGTAAGTGGCCATCCTGTTATCTCAGAGCTTCTGTTTTGTTTTGCAGGATGTGACCTTTCGGTTCTGCGAGCATATGATAAGGGATCTGTAGCTGGGATTCTTTCTTATTATAATGCATAGAGACTAGGGAGAAGGGAAAAAACCAAAGGCTTCACCCTGTGAAGTTTGATGATATTTGCCTTCGTGATAGCAATACTTGATTGATAATGTCTGTGTGTATGCCATGGCTGCCAAATGCTGATGCATTTCTGTTTCGGTTACTGTGCAGATTTGACATAGTTCAGGCTTGTAAGTCTTCTGTTCATCTGGACTGGAGAAAAACATCAGCTGGGGGAAGCTTGTTGAGTGAGCAGGTGATCTGAGTGTAAACCTTCTCTTTTGGAGAAAGGTTAAAAAGACCCAAACAAAAGTCACTGCAACTTACTCTCTGAAGTTACTTGAGATCTTTTGAGAAGTTTTGTTCTATTTTACATGAAAAAAACCAGCATTTCCAAGCTGATTAGAAAGAAGAACCGGCAGGACTGTCATACCTTGGAAAGACCAACTAAGGCCCTGGAATTCTTGAACTCTCTTGAGTTCCTTATTGCTGTTTAATGATAATACTTCCAAGAAAATGTACCCAGCTTTTTAGCCCATGCTTAACCTAGAATATGAAGGTATGTGCTTTCATCCTTAAAAATGTGATTAAGATCTACTTTAAGTATATTTCTCTTAGTTAATAAGTGCAACTAAGTGTTACACAGTTTGAATATTCACAAAAAAAAAAAAAAAGAGAAGATACAAGCAAACTTAGTTTACAACCAAGATTTTTTTTTGTCAGTGACATTAATATTGACGTTACAGGAGCATATGATTCTCATAGGCTACATGAGCCACTGTGGATGGAATTAGGATTGCTTATACTCTAACAATCTTGTGATTTGTAATCTGCTTTTCTGTCGTCCACTTAACAGAATATCCCCTCCTAAGCAAGATTCTCACTAATGTCATGCACTTAGCACTGAAGGTGCAGATCTGTGGAGGGAATATGAATGATAGTCTGTGGTGCTGTCCCATATGAAGCAGAGGCCTCAACTGTTGACCTTTTTGCATGTCAGGAGCTACTTGTACTAGGTATCCTGTTGAACTTAGGTGAATTTTCTGCAGGCATAGTATTCTACATACCCACCTACATTGGAAGTTGTTTTTTCTTACTTTCCTGTGCAAGCCATATTTGGTATGGCCAAGTCTTCTTAAGAATTTTCATTATTTTTTTGAATTGGATGTTGGGTTCTGATAAGCCACTATTCCCAACAAAACTAAAATCTGAAAGATATATTCTGTAGTTTGATACCCCTGGCAGCAGTGGTGGTCTTTGTTATCCAGAAGCTCCTTTAACAATTATGCTTGGATAACTAAAGGCAAGAAATATTATTAGCACTTTACTTTGTTAATTTGTTTCCAAGAAAAGCTTTGTTTTGTTGTAGTTACCAATCTTGGCTAGCCCCTTCTTGCCCATGTCCTGTCAAGTTGCTGTGCTATGGAGTCCAGCAGTCACCATCCCTGGGGTAGGATGGTGTGTGGCCTGGAAGGTTATAGGGAGCAAGACAAGGGCAGGGTGGGAAGGGTGTGGGTCTCTATGTTTCCCTGACATTGTGGGAGGGGAGAGGGTTTTGGCTGCATATGGAGAGCTGGAATGAGTCAGGAGAAAGAGCAGAGAGTTGCTTGATATGTTTTTCTTGGATGTATTTCTTCTCATCTGCAATTTTTATTTGCTCTGAGGATAGCAGACTTATTTTTCTGAAAATATTGCAGTGTTTGTTGGGCCTTTAAATTACAGTAGTTTACTTTTAGTCTTAATGTTAATGAAACTTTCTCTCTAGGGAGGTTTTAGAGAGTGAGATTAAAGAACTAGTAAAACTGAAACTTCCATCTCTGTTGATATATGGGGATTAATGTCCTGTCTGGAAAATTATAAAACCATAATCTGTTATAAAGAGCTCAAGGGACACAACTTAGACTTAACTATTCAGGAAAATTCAGCCTTAAGGTGGAAATAGTGTTCAGCACTGTATACAAGGTGGCTATTAAAGTGAAAAAGTTAGTCTCAGTCCACGAGCTGTTGGGCAGTATGCCCTAACGTTGGTGTTAGCTCCTCTCTGTAAATATTCTTGTCTTGGCTGTACATGGGATTTAACTGGGAGATGTTTGGTCATTGTTTAGTTGGCACTCAGGTGTGGAAACCAGACAGTCTGAGTGAAACATAAAACACTTTCTAGGGCAAACTGGAAATGTGCAAAGCATCATGTCTGATGGCATCAGGAAGGCGTTTGTTTCAGCTGCCATTCACTACTGATCTTGCTGAAAGTGTTTCCAGATCACTGTATGGTCTTCAGGAGATGCCAATGTTTGAGAAACTTGTACACTTGCTTTTGGTCTAGTATTTATTTTGTAGTTATATGAGTGCATATTATTAGAAATACCACTTTTTATTTTTCAGACAGAGTGCTGGTATTTGGGATAACCATGTCCCACAATCACTTTTCATCTCTGTGATACTGCTCTTATTCAGACAAACACATGACTTATCTGTGTCATACTTCTCTGTTTTATGAACTCTGGGTGATACCTTCTAACCCACAAAAATATCCCCAGGCTGAATCCATCTGTTTGCAAGGCACTGTTTAGGCTCAAGTACTAAGAGTACCCTGAGAGCATGACGTATACAAACTGGTGCTATGCTGCTGGCACTTAGTTATCTGCAATGCATATTAATTATATTTTAGGTACAAAACCATCTTTGCATACATATGGCCAACAGAACAGTTTATTTCTGAAAAAGAGCTTAGCTGTTGCTGCTACTTGCTGATTCTGACCTAGGAAGTCTTGTCTGTGCCCAAATTAGAGTTTCTTTAGGCTTGTTTGTGCCTATGACATCATTTTTGCAGACTGTAGGCTTCTCTATAATGCCAAGTATGAAACAGCATCTTGCAAAGAGTTATTTTTGCACAGCTAATTATAAGACTTCAAGGAAAAAACATTTTGTATTCATTTTCAGTGTACTCTTCTTTCAAGTTTCACATCTGTTAAATTTCCTTTTATGTGAGTATCAGCCCTGGGAGTAAATACTTTCTTAAACTATATTACTGCAACTTCTGAGAAAGTATTTTCCTTTTTTGTTTCTCCTGTTTATATTGTGATGATGATGTCAGATACTTGAAAATCTATTCCCAAAGTTCTGCTAGATGTGAACTCTGGAGAACTGACTCATTCTTCTGTACTTTGTAGGTATCTTATGAAATCAGAATGCTGCAAGCATTACAGCAGCTTAAAGACTGAAATGCTTGCACAGGATAAGGAATGTGGAGACTAAATTTCTGACGTGCTGGGGAGGGTGATGTTGGTGTTTTCTTTCTCAGATTGTGGTTTTAGAAATGTGAAAGGTGATGTCCCCACTGAATAAAATGTAGGTCTGGAATTGAGGAATCCATGTTTCTGTTCTAGCTTTTGTGCATTTCCAGAGTCACCTTCATGGACTTTTAGTCTTAATAGACTGTTACAGGCACTCTCTTGCCTCATGAAGCATTGGGTTGCCTTGGAGTGCTAAATAACACAATTTGGACATTTGTGTAGAGAGGCAAACATACTATCACACAAATTTATACTGGAGCTTATCAGGCCAAGAGAGAGTAGGAAGATGGAACAGATGTCTTAGTGGCTTTTTAGTATCTGCCTAGCTTTCTGTCACTAGCAATCCACATCTGTGTCCACTGTGAAGTTGCAGTTACACCAGTGTGAGAGTAGTTACAATTATTGCAAACATAATAGCAGTACATGAGCTATCTTCATTTATGAGTTGGGTTGGGTTCTGCAGGGATTTGCCCTATTATGTTATTCATTCAGTAGAAGACTAGGTAAATGGTTGTTAAAATCTCCTACAAAACACTCCCCCCTCAAGTGCTAATGAAACCACAAATATATAGTTGTAGGTATTTTTTATACAAGCATTTTTCCTTGACCTTTTAGAACATTTTTCCACTTTCCTTGATTTGCAGTGACCTTTGGAGTGTCCCAGTGAAATGCAGACCTCTTGGCAGTGAATTTATGCATGTTAACACTGCTTGATTTCCATAGTTCTTTTTTTGTGGGCATATTTAGGAGTGGTTCACAGACCACAAAGTGGTCCAGGGCTGGAGGTGAAAGCTTATTGTTTTAGAGTGTTTCTGTAGTTTCACTAAAGCCAAAAATGTCTGAAATTTTGCAATGGAGAGAATGGGGTATGTGAAAGGAGAAAATAGGGTGCTATCTCAGTATGATGTTATGAGGTGATCAACATCTCCATGAATATCAAGTCCTAGGATTTGAAAAAGTGTTTGATCATTATAGTATTGAAAAGGTCATAATACAACAGTGTGCAAACATGGAGCAAATCATCTCCTCATGTCAAAATGTATCGCTGCAGATTTCCAAGTAGTAAGATTTATTATTGGAGAAGGTGGACTTAGAATGAACTCGGAGAGATGCCTTGCGGGAGGAAGCCAAGCACTTGAGGACTTTCAGAAGCACAGTAGGAAGCTAAGAGTTCTGCCACACACACAAAGTTCAGTCTTCTCCTTGGATATGTTTTATTTTTTGACTGCTTTATTTTGTACATTGTTAACAGAAAGCTTAAAATTTATTGATGAAAAAAATAATAAAAAAAATCTTTCATAAATTCACTGTAGCATGTGTCAGGAATATGCCAGTGTTCAACAATTGTGTAATTAGTTTTCTTTCAGTTTTTGACTTAAAGTAAATCTGGCATTAGGATTGAGTATACCTAGGAAAACATAGGAAGTCTGTCATCCAAGTCCTATTTTCTCCTCTTGGGCATCTTAAAATAAATAAATAAAAAAAAAAATCATGTGTTATTTACATAAAAAAAAGCAGAAATGGAGTAATTAAAGGCTTTTTATTTCAATTTTTATTCCAGGAAAATGATCAAGGTGCAATAGGTAGTCAATATGGAGAATTCTAATGGAGGGAGAGAGTAGAGGTATCACATTTAATTCTTTACATGAGGCATATTCTAAAGCATTTATTTCTTGAATGTCTCTGAAGTCAATGTTTACCAACCTTAACCTGCCAGTAGGCAAAATTCCTGAGGCAGTTAATAGGCTGTGGACCACATCACCTTTGGTTCTCCTTGTTGGCTTCAGTTTTAACTTTCTCACCTACGCTCTAAAGATCTTTTGAAGGTCTCTTGAACAGTGCATTGCTAAAGCTGTGTCTTGGGAAGCATAATGTGAATTATGTGTTGTCATCTTGCATAGATTGAGGATAATTACATGCCACTTCCCTACAGATGTGGAAGATTTCTGTATGCTTTCCATCTCCCCTGTACCCTGTGGTATATTTGTTGTATAGTAATTGTGGATTTCAACCCCGGTTTTACAGCTCTCAGCATATTAATTTTCTTTGTAGAGGAACCAAAGAACCATTGGTTTAATAAAAACATTTTCAATAATTATACACACTAATGCATTTCCTTTTATTGTGGTATTAATGATACATAACCCCTACTGAATTTGTCAGGCCCAGTCAACCATAAAGATAAACTGAGGAGCTGTGATTTTTAGCAGAACATTCTGAAATATGAGCAAACTGAAAAATGACTGTTATTACAAATTCATACTGCTCTGCAGAATTGGTATAAACCCCTACTTTAATGTATAGAATCACATTGTGGATCGTATGTGAACATTTCTAAATGGCATCCACATCTGTTGTGTTTTTCTACTAGCAATATTTACTTCAGAAGTGTCATAGAATCTCCTGAGTTGGAGGGAACCCACAAGGATCATTGAGTCCAACTCCAGTCTCTGGACAGGACAATCCCAAAAATTACACCATAAGCCTGAAGACCTTGCCAAATGCTGCTTGAATTCTGTCAGGTTTGGTGCTGTGGCTTTTTTGTTGTTCATCTGTGCACTTTTAGTCTCAGTGAGTGAGCAAGGTCAAATGAGATTGCTCTTCTGGGAGTAATTTTTTTACTGGTTTGTTTGTGGTTTTGGTGGATGAGCAAGAGAGTCTATGAAAGTATAGAATACCAGTTGAAATTACAGTGCCGTTCTTCTGGTAGATGCCATAGGAAGAATATCCTTCTTGTGAAAGGCACCTGCTAGGTATCTTGAGAGACTGTACTCATTCCTTTGTTGAGCCAATTTCTTTCACAGCTGTACTGTGGTGATGCCATATAATGAGCAGCAATGCTGTACTTCTCCTTCATACTAAACAGAAATATGACAGGAACCTGCTTGGTGTGTGGTTCGGATTGCTGCATTACTCCTTTTGGATCTTGGTCTATTACAAGCAGTTGAGCTTTAAGCAGGCAATGGTATGTGCCAAGACTGTTGACTTCTGCCAAGGATTTGGAGATTTTTAATCTTGCTTTGGAATTACTATAGTTATATATTTTCCATAAGTGTAGAACAACAGACTCAGGCACAGTCTGAAAATCCCTTGTGGTCTCCTGTGGCCCCTGGTGCCATAACTGTGCCCACAGCAGAGGGAGCATTNGAACAACAGACTTATAGACTTGAGAGATAAAGCTTTTGTGTGGGTGACTGAAGCAACTCCTGGAGGTCATGATTTGCAACAACACTGGTAGGTGTCTGAACATTAACCTCCCCATCATGGTGTGCTGGAGCCACTGTCCACCTGTTGTAGTCTGCCCCTGCTCTTAGGTGGTGAGTTCGACCACAAGTAGGCTTCTCCTTGCTGCAGATGCCATTGCTGTAGGAGCTTGAGATGAGGGAATGCCGAGTAATCAAGGTGTTGCAGGAGACATTGTAGTGGTTTTGTTGAGGAGAGTTAACAGAATAGATACTTCCAGTGCTAGTACATCACTTTCGAAGGTCTAATGTTAATGCAACTTATTAACATCTCCATTTATGTTCGTGGAAGACTGGTGATGGAAAGGGTGATGTGTTCAGAAGCCTGACTGTTCTCAGAATGTTTGAATTGACCTGTTAATTATTTTACTTTTCTCTAGAAAGCTTGTTTCTTTAAATGTATATGTTTAATACCCTCACACCACAGAGTGTCTTTTCCTGATTCCTTTGGTTTGTCAGGAAGCATTTGTATCAACCCTTATGCTTCTCAGTGCAAAATCGATTTACTTTTAAGGGAAATCAGTTGGGCCAGACGTAAGCAAGTGGGAGAAAAGTTTAATTCGGTGAGCTTTGATGAATATTGTATTGCTGTTTATGGCCTGAAGCAAACATCATTCAACTTAATAAGTCTCATTCCAGTGAATCAAGTGGGATGTGGTTCAGTTTTCTGTTTTGTTCTTCTACACACACACACGGAGTTCAATGTGTCCAATTACATCTAAATTTAGGGTAACACTCCTTGAATAAAAAGTGGGTTTTTTTTTTCCTTCAGGCTTTCAGATGTTTCCTGGTTATCCTTCATTTGTCCACTTTTCTTTTACATTCTGTTTAATATGCTGCTTTCACCCTGGATTGCTTGGCAATTTTCTGTTATTAAATCACTACAGTGAGATTAAAATCTATTCTCTAACTGAAAGATATTTCTATCTGTAATACTTGTGCATTTTAATGCAGCCCATATTTTAAGATGAAAGAATAGTTGCTTTTTACTGTATTAAAAAAGACCTAATAATACCAGAGTCGATGATGGGTGGTGGTGTTAGTAATTGGCAAATAACATTTCAGCAGATACAGGAATATCTGTGAATCATGAAATGAAAGACTTTATTTTTAACAAAATGGCTGGACATACTATTTCCAGGGAGAGAGAATAATCAAAAGGGAGAAAAGGTGCTTTAATAATTTAGAAGGAGTCATCAAAAGTCATAATTTATGGAAGTGTTACTGTCTTTTATTGTGTATCACAATCAGTACATCAGATTTCTGTTTTCAGACTTTTTACTCATGCCATTTTGCCTGTGTTTATCTGTCAGCTGAAATCCTTCATCTAGGAAGGATGGATCCATGCAGAAATATGGGACTACTCTGCAGCAATGGGATTTCCACTGGGCTTGCTTGCAGTAGAGTAATGAAAGCTTTGTCAGTACTTTTCTTGAAGATCCTGACTCTCTGTGATAAGACAGTGTTGCTTGTCTTTTTCCAGATGTGCAAAATACAATTGGACTAGCCAAAGGATAGTATGCCTAGAGAAAGCAGGGGATTTGAAAAGGTCCTTGTGTTTTAGGTAATCTTGCCCTTTTAAAACGCAAAAAAACCTTATCTGAGGTAAAAAAATGGTCTGAATTAAAATTATCAGTTCAGTGGAAGATGGTGAAACAACAGGAGAAAAACTGTATTCTTTCTTGTTAGCCAAAAGTATTCATCAAAATGAATTTTGTACATCCAAACGATGTTGGTTGTTCATTTATACAGAAACTTAGATGAATTTCTTCTGAAATCTCCTCTTAAAAACGTGTGCAGAGGACTTCCCTACACACATAGGTATTCTTGGTTGTTTCTTGCCTTAAAACATGTTTTTTCTGGAATATGATGGCTGCTTAGATTCTTGTTAACTTTGTCTATAAAATGTAAACAGTAAAATAAAACCACAAGCAAATGACGTTTCTAGAGCAAGTGTGTCACACAAAGAGCCATTCAGAAACTCCTGTTGAGCTTTAAGTGGACTCCTGTGTCAAATTTGAGCAATAAAGAGCCTGACTACAGATGAAGGTTCATCAGTTTTCTCCAAGTAAATGAAGCAGTTTGTATGTTTTATTACTTTAGGATTGAAATATCAAATTGTTGTGTTGGAGGGGGAGCAGAAATTACATGCTCCAAATGGAGAGATTCTAGGATGTGAAATACATAATAGGTCTGTTTTCAGGAAATTTTTTGCTTATCTGAACAATTGTTTGCTACAAATGGAGAAGCCTTTGCTGTAGATCATAACCACATTACTATTTTACCCTTCTCTATCTCTTCCCTCTCATTTCCAAGTGTTACCTATAATACAGAAACAAACTGATACAACATGTGATGGGAACTACTCTAACTTTTGCCGTGAGGATGTATGCATCAAATATTTCTTCAGTGTCACAGGAAACTGCATACAATCTGAGTGGGTGTTCTGGCTTTGGTTGTCACTCCTGCTTGGTGGGAAGCTAGGGAGCACCCAGGTCTGGGGACCTTGCCTCAGCTGCAGGTGCAGCTTGGTGTTGTGCATGGATCACCATCTGCACAGAAGCTTCTCTTTGATACAAACCAATGACTGCTCTCATCCCCTGACATTTTTAGTTAGATCTACTTTTAAGTATAATAATATTCTGGTAGGAGGGACAGAAGAGTGTATTTTATCAGGTTAAAGCTTGAAATTGCCATCTATCATGCTGCTCTGCTAAGATAGACTTATCAAATCTTTAATGTTCCTGTGTCTGGCCTGTCTTCTGGAAGATGATATACTTTAACAGCTCCTGTTCTTGGTTACATGGAAACTCTCTCTGGGTGGAATAACATTCTTTATAAAAATCCCCAAGCCTGTTTGTTAATTATATGGTGGTATGTGTGAGATCACCCTGATTATATTCTGGACCAGTAATGCCTTACTCATCTTGCTTTCTTGCTTTTCATGTGTAAGGTTTGGGGAAAAGCCATGAATTATAGCTGGTTGTGAAAACAGATTTTCTTGTCTTTGCACACAGTTCTACCTTTGAATCCATTTTCCTTCAGTGTGTGCTTTCATGCAGTGGCACTGTTTGTAACTGCTATGTCTTTGGGGCTGGATGTTGCCTCTCCAGGTTCTATAGCTGTCCCTCTCTCTCCATCCAAGAAGCCTGCAGTGAGGAGGTTGCTATAGCTGGGAGCATGCTAGTTCTGTGCAAGAAGCATATGACTTCACCTGGGGATATGAAGAGGCCTGGAAGTAAATCTCCTTATTTCTTCTTTTAGAACTTTAGGACCCAACACTACATCAGGTAGTGATTTCTGAACAGTAGGAGAGGTAGATGCATAGAGTAGAAGCATCACCACCATGTGTTCTAGTTCAATCCCCTCAACTGAAACTTTCAAAGATGTTTCTAGGAATCCTTGAGTAATATCTATGTTTCTTAGAGAACTAACTGCATTTTTAAAATGATTATATAGTTTCTAGGTAGTATTGGGGAAATATTTTTAACATCATTACTTGTGAGCTTCTGAGATCCAGTTTACGTTTCTTTAATTTAATTTGGATTTTCCTGACTTGGCTCATTAAAGTCCCTGAGAGAGATGTACATCAAAATTAATTATATCAATGGTTGAATTGCTTAAGTAACTCAGAGAACTCAGTTTTGAGTAGGTTGTAAGATACTGTTTAGATAAAATATGCTTATGTTTCCTGAAATGAGACATTATAAACCCTATACATTCTCATCCAAGATAGCTTTCACAGAATTAATGGCCTCTGACAAGGACCATAGAAATCACTCTTGTACAAGCACTTTATCTTTTTTAAAAATTTAGTTACTGATTATTGGAAATTGGGGGGGGAAAAAATGTAGTTACTGTAATAAAAACTTATTAGTCACCATAGGGCTCTATGAAAAAGGTTAATTTTTATGAAAACAAACAAAACCCCCTGAATGTAGCAAATAGTACTATTACACCTCACTATGAAGAATTGTTCACAAAAGCTAATTCAAGGTCTAATTTTCTAATAGACTTAAAAATGTGTGTAATATCAGAACTAATACAGTTGTCAAGTGTTAAGTGATTTGCTGAATCTGTGCAGTAGTTGTTTTTACTTTGATTTTGAGTGAGAATTTCAGTTTTCCAAGCTTGTGTTGTTATAAACATTTCCCCCTAGCGCCCCAAGGCCTTTGGTTACTTTTAGGACACATTTCTTGTACATTTTTCACTTAAAATCACCATAAAACCACAAATTTGGGCTTTGGGATTCTCATTCAATACCTGTCCCCTCTCTCCTCCTTTTTGTGGCAATGTAGACCTATAAAAATAGCAATTATAATACATATGATGAATACCTGGTTTAAAAGGCATGATGCAATTACAGTACCAGAACTTCTGGGTTTTATAGAAAGGCTCCAGATTATGTCATAGAAAGTGAACATGTAAACTTTATTTGCAAAGTACTTTGATATATTTAAAAGGTTTTAAAATCTTGTTTAGTTCTTTGTTTCTTTTTTTCTCTTTCAGAAAGGACTATAAATACTGCATAATATGATTTACCATAATGAAAACCAGAATCACTTAGAAAGCAGAACATAACAGTGTTGTGCTCCTGCTGTTTTATTTTTACTCTAAACAGTTAAGGGCTGAAAAAACTATTTATCACTTTGCAGATAGGAGAAAAGACTTGATGATCTTACCATTGCATGACTGCAAAACTGTCATTCTCACAGGAGGAGGTGCCTCAAAAGTTCAGAGAAGCTCTTCATTATTTTTGGTTGTTTCCATTATGCACTGAGACTTTTCAGCAAGGCCAAGAGACTCTTGGTGAAGGAACCAAGGGAATGCATTGCAAGTGACCTCTGTGCTGGAGGTAACCAGACCTCTGAAAGAAACCTATGCAATTCCTCTGGAATTTAGGAGAAAATGAGGTTGGATATGAATTCTCTAGCATTGTTACAGAACCAGAATTGACTATATTAAAATGCAAATATTGTGAACTTGGAAGTTCCTTCAAATGGCTGTTGTACCTGCCTGATAATACCAAGTTCTCACACTGTCTGAAGCTATTATCCAGGATGCTTTCAGAGTTTCTGTAACCCAGAAAGGGCAGCAATGCAGTGTTAAAATTTTACTTTATTGATATAAATAAACAGTCTTTAAATTTGAAAATAAATAGTGAAGTCTTTAGAACTAAATAGGGCTCTTGGGGTTATTTCTGAGGTTATCACACATGATAGATGTCCAGGCTCATTTGGAACATATCTTGAGGTTTATGTGGATCAGCTGATACAAATTGTAGAAGAACTAGAGAAAAACCTGTTAGGTTTATTATTTGGAAGTTTTGCTTTGAAATACAGTGCTTGAAAAGAACAGAGCTGATCAGGTCTGAACAAGTGGCATAAATAGCACTAAATCCAAGAGTCTGCATTGGATAATTTTCAAAATATTTATATTAAATATTTGTATTTTAAATGTGTGTTTGATTTAAAGACTCTAAACACAAAGATAATGTGTATGGCTTAGGATGTCCCTGAGCTGCAAGTAACTAGAGAATGGAGATAAATGAAGTATTATTTGCCTTGTTCTATTGGCATCTGCTGTTTAAAGTTTATTAGAGACAGAATACTGGGATGGATCCAGCATTGTGTATTTCTGTGAGTGGCTGTTTTTTGCAGGAGGTGTGTTTTGATTGTTGTTGTTTTGTTTTTTAGTTTATTTAAGAAAAAAACCACTTATTTAGTAAACACCTGTTTTTCTAGAAACATTTGAGAATTGCTTTTTTCCACATGGACCTAACTGTATCTTTAATGTACCTAGAAGGTATCAGTGGACTTATCTGCTCAAATGTCACAATGGCCTGCTGCTGAATGCTATTACATAGCTAATTTGTTTTAATGCCATTTTTATGTGCATGCCATCTAGGGATGCGAGTTTCTCATCAAACAGGATTGATCCCTCTAGATGACTTCAGAAAGTAAGGATGTTCAGAGAAACCCTTTGGAGATAACTAATTTTGGCAGTTGCTGATTGCAACACAAGTGCTAGAGGTTGCCTGGAACTAGTCCCTGGGAGCTAGTTCCAGTGAGATTTGCTCCATACCTTACTGGATGCTCACCACCTCTAAAGCTGGAAGAAGTACAATTGTCAGGATAGTTCTTCTCCCTCTTGTGTGCTGGGAGGCATGAGGTCCCACTGGTCTTCAATTTCCACTTTTTACCACCGCTTGAATCTGCAGGAAAATTATTTCCCTTTCCTTTTCTTCACTGTTGCACTGTGGGTCTATATTTTCTAGTTATTACGCAGAGTAGATTGTGCTGTCTAATTATAGGTGAACCTAGTTAAAATAGGCCATCTCAGTACATGGACATGTCAGCTGTGGTGGATTTTGTTGCTGTTGGCTTTTTATGTTTTTAACTGCAGCAGGAAAGAGATTTGAAAGGTAACTGCTTTTGTTTAGTGCTTCTAGGTTAATGTATCATATCACAAATCTTACTTGCTGTGCACTGAAATGACATTACCTGGTTGATTTAGTATGTGTAATTTAAGTTATAAAATCTAATATTATAATTTTTTCTAAGGAAAAGTAATTGGTTACTCATTTATCAGGGTTTTGATTAAAAAAAATTGTATACTGAATCTCTTTAATGGAATAATGCAGAAAAGCCCCCCAAAATCCCACAACCCAAATTTAATTCAATTAGCAAAAGAGGATAACCTCATTTTCCCACAGAAGCCTAGAAGAGTAGGGGAAGTAGTTTTCCTTCCTTTTTCCATTTCTAGATTGTCTTCTGAACGTCAGACTAATAACTTCTTGCGTTATACAGAATATTTCATTTGAGTTCTGACAGTAGTAACTGTGTTTTATTTGGCTGTAGAGCCCTGGAAGATGGACAGAGAATGAACACATTCTCTGTTCAGGGAGAAGAGAATACATTAACTGTCTAAAATGATATGAAAAGAATGAGAGCTAGTTAAGCTGATTTTAGGGAAAATAAAAGCAATGCATTTATTTGCAGTGGTACATTGCAAGTTGTTGGTTGGTGCTGTTAATTCCTTGGGGATTATATGAAACAAGCCAAAACACAAGCATGGCTTTTTGTGAATGCAGGCATCTGCTTGTTCTGGAGATGCCATCACTTGAGATGCTTCACTGTACTTTGAGAGGTTTGAACCTTCCTCTATCCAAGTTTTAGGAGATTTAAACTCTAATGAAAAGACTACAGTGAACTAAAGCCTTTAACAGGGAAATACACTTTCTGGGACATCTGATGGAGAAAAACTGACAGATTCCAGCCCAGTGTGGCGTATAGCAAGTGGTAACTGCGTAGGCATCCTAAGCCTGTTTAGTGTGCTGCAAATTCTGAGGAGCCTGACGTAGGGATGAGGAATAATTCCTCCTGAGACTCCAAGAGTGGCTGGCATATGTGTGGAGGCGTGCAGAAACTCGAGCAGTTACGTCTCAAGGGATGTGGCTACATCTCCATCATGGGCACTGCAATGTAGCATAAGGCAGACATGTCCTTAGGTTGTGGCACTTGGGGAATGTAGTCTCTGTTTAACTTCTATATTCTCATTGTCCTGTTGCAGAATGTCAGAATATGTTCCTGATTTCTTGCCTGGTAGCAATGGCATGGGGAAAGAGATTGCTACCCATAAATATTGGTTTACTGCTTACCACTCTCAACTGCCTGAATCCGTTGTCTGCCTCGGTCACCTAATTAGTCTAATAGTTTTGGCTCCAAGTCTTTAATGGAAAATAGCCTGTGCATGGGAATTCAGCATGCTTGCAGAGTTTCATATTTCACAGGAGACAAGTAGATGAATCATTAATACTGGACAGACAAATCTGGAATCCTGTATCTAGAGAGCCACTCACTTTTGCAGTCCCTTATGTCTCCCAAATGCCTGTAGTGGCAGCTCTGTCCTAGTTGAGAACTTCTTTCCTGATTGTCAGAGCATAACAGGGATACTGAGTGGGATAATTCACTGAGGAAGGCAGAGTTATACTTGGTTGCATTACTAGGTTGTATCTAAAATGACCTGCAAACTAAAACTGGGCTGTGTTCCTTATAAATGCCTAGGAGGGGCAGTTTCAGCTAAAAGTAGCACAGGGCTCAGTGGTTAAAAATCAAATCATCAATTTATTCTCTGCTTGGGGACAAATTCAGGGAAACTGGGGCAGGCAGCCCCTTATTATTTTTGGCTTTTGTCTAGACTACATATCATTCCTGAGGGCTAGTACCTCTGTGGGTCACAGTAGGACCTGCAGGCAGTCAGTGATTACTGTTACATATGTCATGTACATGGTTTGGGGGATTATGAATACTTTTAACAGGAATTTTTCCTAACTTGCTTTCAGTGCTTTAATTAAAATGATTCTGTAGCTCTCCACATAGTCTTCTGTGTGACACCAGTAAACACTTGACTGATTGCCTGTGTGACTAATGCAGCTGGACACTTGTCAAGATGATCTAAGATCTTTTCATGTATGTAAGAGTAAAGACATCTGACCATCCAAATTTTTGTCTGTAGCCTATTCATTTTTCAGTTGAGCACAGTCAACTCTCATTAGATTGCTGAGTCAAAGATGTGAAAATGACCTATCATGTCGTTTTGATGCAGTTTGAGCTACTGCTTCAAAATAAAAATTGGATTATAGTATGCATGGTGTTATGAGCATTTCATACCCTTTTGTTTCTTGCTTTTAGATTATCTTTAAAACATTAGCTTTGGTCTTGAAAGAAATGGTGGCTGCTGTATTAACAGCCATGTCAGTCTCTTAAATTACATTTTTGTAGCCTTTTAATCAATTGTTCCTTGATTTAGGCTCCATGGTTAAGATGGTGCACAGCAGTAATGCTACTGTGGTGGTTGTTCCTCTTGGAACATATGTTCTGTAGATTTAATGTTCCTTATATGTTGTAAATGATACGTGATATTTGTTAACATCTAATAGCTTAATAATTGGAAGTAGAGTTCTTCAGTGGAATTTTACACTGTTTTTTTAAATTTAATTTGCTCCTCTCCATTTCTGAAATACCTCTGCAGTTGAGTAACACAGATGGGTATTTATGTTGCCTAATTTTAGGCATCTGATTTGTGCTAAAGTTAAGCACAATATCCTCATGTCTGTACAGCTAGTAGAAGTCAGCTACACCCTCCCAGAGAGCCTTTCAGCATCAGGCATGTTGAATTCCCTGCTGGTATGTAGAGACTGGCTTCTCAAAACAAGAATCTTAAGATTGATGGCTGAAATTAAGCAATGCTTCTCCAGGAAAAAATACTATTGAAAGATGAAGTTCAGTCAGGTTTTTTTTATGGTTCAGTCTTAAGGTCAATTTGCAAAGTTAAGTCTGCAGTATGACAGCATCTATGTGGAACAAACTGAGTGTGTAGAAGACTGTTTGGTGCACAGGTTGGAGGAAGTATGTCTGCCTGCTGAACAGATGCCAAGCAGTTTAGTACTTGGTGCTCCTTGCTGGCTAGCTGTTCTGCTAAAAGTCTTGCAAAATCCCAGGCTTTGGGGTATCAGAAAAACATCTTAGCAGAATATATGTGGAATACTACTTTAGGCTTAGCTGGCATTGATAACTGGGTTCTGGCAGAATGTGTCTTGGTGAAGCAGTATAGCCTAAGCATAGTCACAACTCGTACCTTTAAAGCATATGAAAACTTTGATTTGTCACCACCAGTAGTCATTGCCTATTGCAGGTAAATTGCTTAACACAGAAAGTAAAATTTTATGCATAGTTTCCATTTGGTTGTTGGATGAATCAGACCACAACAAAAGCTATGAGCAGGAGCTTACAGAGAACCTCCATTTACCAACAGGAGCCTTTGGTCATCCTGCAGGTAGCTCTCCTATCTTTCTCCTCCTGCAATGCCCCTGCTAGTGCCCTCGAGTGAATGGAAAAGTACTTTGTTTTTCAAGTGGAATGTATAAGGATCACCAAAATGTAAATTAGATTCCAATGTACTTCCAATGCAATATTTAGAGCAGCCTATACTGAACTGTTTATTGCTTTTGCTCACAGGCCTCAAATGTTATTTTTGGTTTGTTTTGGAGGGGTTTAGTGACTGATGCAATCTGTTCAGTGCTTTCCAAGGATGAGCATGCTTTGCATTTCTTCACCCACTGTTCCCTGTGGTTTTCAACTTCTCTGCAATCAGCTGATGGAGGGGCAACCCCTACTTGTACAACCAAAGTGTCCTCTGGCCTGGGACTGTAGCATGGTCCCAGGACCGGATTTGGGAAGCACTGAGCCGGTGTTGCATTGAGGTGTGTTGTGCCACACCAAACTGAGTTCATGAAAACATGTGTCCTCTTGAGCACCTGGGGCTGCAGCTCTGCAGTGACTCACATCAGGGCCACAGTTTCTTCTCCAAGTCATGAGTAGTTTCACCAACTGTTCCCCAACTGTAGGCATTTGGATACTGAAGGAAGTCCCTTTGCTCAGCCTTGAATTTTAGGGATGGGAGTGGAGTGGGACCAGCACCTAAATAGCCTCAAGTTTGCTTGTGGGAGGGAGTGTTGGAAAACCAAAGTGATGGTGCTCAGTTGTTTTCTCAGAGGATGCTTCACATACCAAAACCTTGATGGGATCCATCTGGACATCGTCAGTATACAATTTGCTAAATTAGAACTGAAGGGATATAGCTGGTAACAGACCCAAAATAAACTCATAACCTAAACTTCCTTCAGATGAAGAACGAACAGAAATGTATGTACAGATTGCAGCTTTCTGGCAGTGGTGGGAGAATGAGGGAGGAGTAGCCACAGTAGCTTTTTTGGGGGGGGGGAGGGGCAGAACTAATTGGCCTCAGAAGAAACAACTATCATACATGCTTCTCAGCACAAGTCATTCCCTGAATTTCAGCTATAAATTAATGTCTGCTAAATCTCACCAGGGAGGGGGAGGCTGAGGCTTGCTTTGCATGTGCTCGTTCTTGAGCTGTATCACTGTTCCTCTCTGTGCTGGTAGCATGTGTGAATGTGAGCTATGTGCTTAAATCCAGCTGCATAGTTCTTCTCGTCTGGTTCTGAAACCCTCCAGTCTTGTGTGCCATGGCTGTGAGGCTTCCCCTTGCCATCACTGCCTGTGCTGCTGTCGTCTGCTCCCACCCTGGAGCTCTTGTTGCTTTTTAAAGCTATCAATATACAAGCCTCCAGAAAAAAAGTTCATTACCTGTCCACTGACTAGAGCCTGGAGCCATGCATGATACATCTGTGTTTTATAGGAATGTTTACACTCTTCTTCCCTTCTGTAAATGCACATATGTGTTTATTTTCCACTCATCCCCAAGCAGGGTTGAGGATGCAGTCTGAGATCATAAAATGTCTGTGTCAAATAATGCTAAGCTATCAGTGCCAAATTAGAAATGACATGTGTGATAAATCATTTTTAATCATGCTCCGGTGTCACTCCTCTTACCCTTCTAGTTAGGTTTTTTCCCTTTCTTTTCCTCCTATCTCTCCACTATGTGTGACTGTGAAGGGGTGGCTGAGATAGTCCAGATGTCATTTGCCTTTCTGATGATGTTATTCATCTAATCAAGGGGCCAAACCCATCCACAACAGCTCTCAGTGCCACAGTCCCTCATCTTGCCCACCTCAGAAATATCTGCACCAAAGCATCCAAGGTAGGCTGCTGAGTGGGAATAAGAGGTAGTGAATCTGTCTTTGGAGTGCAGTGAAATGATGCTCTGGTCAGTTATACTTGTTTCTTAAGTTCTAGCAGTGTTTCTGTTTCCATGTCCTTAATAACAGGTATGTTTATGCAAAAGTCTGGCTTTTTAGGCTTTTTCCCTTCTCTGCACTTGGAATTTGGTTTTGTTGGGTTTTTTTTTGGTTGCTGAGGTTAGTTTTGAAGGACAGCTGTGTGGATGTAGTGGGCTGAGCTGGGGGACACACAGCCCCTCTTCTTTTTGCCTGTTGGTTTCTGTTTGCTTGCTGCCACTTGCCTCTGCTAGGCTGAAGGAACATTTGCTCTGGCATGGAATAGGACCTGCAGTTTTTCCTGCATGAATTCTGAGGGGATTTGGTAAAATCCCAGTTTGGACTGAGCTTTGACACCCATGGCTCTGTGGTGCTGTTAGCTGGGGTAGATGCCTGTGTGTGTGTCCTGGTCTGAGCACAGCAATGTGACAGATTTACATTTCTTGTTTGTGTTCTAGGCAGCTGCACAAGTTCACCTCTGAGGACTAATCTCCTTTTCTTCTGCATTAGTTACTCTGGAATTATGTGTCAAATGGAACTGTTGCATATTTGGAACTTGAGGATTTATCTCTTGGAGTTTTAAGAGACTTAACACAGGATTTGAACCTCAAATATTTTTGGTAAACAAGCAGTATTTGAATTTTTAATTTAGATCAGCTTAAGGACAAAATGCTTTATCAGTGATCTGTAAATTGCATTAGCTACAATTCAAGACACTGAAAAAACTCCCTTTTCTTTCATTTTCCACTTCTCACAAGGAATTTCATAATGTGATAAGGTTGTACATTGCATAGTCCTTTGGAGCACAGTAGCATGAATGTGTGTGCCCAAAGCTCAGTCTAAGCAATGTGTATTTTGAGACCCTGTGGGGGTTTCTGTTTAAATGGAAGATGTTACAGCCATTCTGTGTATCTGAAACTTGGGTCACTTCTAAAGAGCCTGATCTTTACACCAGCCAAGTCAGCAGTATTTGGTATTGTATACAAGAAGAACATCATCTAAGGAAGTGAGAGTTCATTTCCTCAAAGCTTTGAGTATTTTTAGATTATACATATATATGCACCCACACTTAGAGCAATATGTACATCTAGAGCTAGTTAGCTTTCCAGAGGAAGGTGTATGTTGTTTTACTTACTCACTCAGTGCCTCAGTATGTACAGAAAAGTGAATCTCAGATTAATAGAGCTGTCAGTGATGGATGGAAGAGGAAAAAAAATGAGGAGCAATTACCTATCCTTTGCTATCTTCCCTCCTCACAGACCATGCAGTCTGTAACGCTGGAGCATAGCTGGGACAGTCAGCCAGCAGCAGATCAGCAGTGGTGCTTCCACTGTCATGGCTGAGGAGCAGGCTGGTCCATAAGATGCAGGTTTGTAAACTACTGATGCTGGAGTTTGATGACAAGGAGGCTTCTCCTCTCTTCCCTTCATGCTGGCAGCCAACAATGCTGCTCTTGCTCTTGCTGATGTGCTCCAGCGGAGGAGTGCACGTCCTGCGCATTGCCTCGCTCGACTCTGTCACTCTGCGCTTTGCATTTTTACCTTATGTCCCATTTTTCTTTCTCTTCTCCCCAGGATGTTTGAGTTTCCCATCTCAGGAATTCCTGCCAAGTTGTGATCCTAGCATCTGTTCCTGACATTATCCAGATGCTCTATTTTTGTGGCCTTTAAAGAAGTGACATTTCTGATCCTGCGTTTCTCTGAAACCCAAGGAACCTGAAGCACAGATACGATAGTGAAAGTGTTAATCTAATGTTAAACACTAGTAAAGTCATTCTGGAAATGACACTTTTAACCACACGACTTTTTGTAATAGCTGGCATGTGCTGAATGTAAATTCATTCATTCTGCCTGGGATAAAGTTACTTTTGTGGAGCTGTGGCTAGATGGAGCTGTCAGAATGCATAAGGCAGTTTGATTTATGTGCCAAGGCTACACGCCTTAGACTTCCCTGGTATGTGCTATTCATTTTAGCTACTTACAGGGTTCAGTGTTGATACCCTTTTAGTGTTTTAGCATAGATGATATAATGTTTGGTAATTATTTTGGAAAGTAGAGAAATCATTTGGGATATAACAATTAGGCACAGAGACTGTGAAATAGGGTTTGTGTTCAGTGAGGGGTAAGATTATCTTAAAGCAAGGACATTTGAAAAAGTAATGAATGCATAAATGTTTCTGATTAAATGTGTATTTTATTTTTTATATTTATGTGGGCAGAGCTGTTTTAATAAGGGAATGGTCTCCAGTGAGGCAGGTAATTTAAATGTGGTCTTGCACATCAGGAAAGGTGACCCCTAATGAAAAGCGGAAAAACTATTCTCTTTAGAAGCCATGCTCTCTCTGATATTCAGTCTTTGCCTTTTAATATTAATTACTGGGATGTTTTAATTAAAAGCAGATCTTGGAGGTATTATCTGCTTCCTCTGTTTAGTTCTTTTTAAATGTTAATCACTTCTGACAGCATAGTTTACCCAGCTACCTGTGCTAGCCTTGTGCAATGCATCTGTTTTGTGTGACACTGGACTACAAACTGCACCCCAAATAGGTTTTCCCAAAGTTAATGCAATTGCAAAGACTAAGTCTGACAGGAGAAGTAGAAAGAAATAAGACATAAATGAAGAATTAATGAGACAGTGACTGAAAAAAGCTGTTTCCAGATGGTTGGAGCTTCCCAAGAAATGGTTCATACACTAGACCAAGTTCATTTCTGCTAGAAGACATTTAGAGAGGAGTGGAAGGTAAGTGGTGAGACTGGAGGAGATGGAGAGTTTTCCATCAAGCAGGATTGTGAAGTGTACATAGTAGAACACTTAAAAAGAGAGAAAAGAAAAAAATCATAACACACACGCACTACCTCCCACCCCTCTTTAAAAAGACCCAAATAACAAATCCCAAATAACCCTCACTGCCCCAGTTGCCCTCCTACCCTCCATGGTATTAGTATAATCCCCTCTCACCTTCCCACCCTCGGTCCCCAGCTGTTTCCCCCTTCTTTCCAGAGCTTCTGCTTTGCCAGTTAAAGCAAACCAAGATTCCTCAAGCTGCCTTCAGCTGTGGCTGAAACAAGTTGCTTAAATATTTTTAAGCTAGAATTTTTTTTAAAGCAAAAGAGTAATTTTTTAAATAGTCACAAATCCTCAGAGAATCACCAAATGGATGTTAACTTAATGAAATCTCTATGCCATAAGTGTGGAAGCAGAGTGAGTACTCCTTTGATTTGCTTTGATTGTATTTTCTGTGTAACTTATGACGAAATGAAATTCAGCAACAAACTCCTCCCAGACACGTGTTGATTTTCAAGTGCTCAGATAGCTATGCCTCTCTCAGCTATTGAAAAACAACTTTTCTTTGTGCTAGACCCTCTGTGACTTCATTTTTTTTTTTGTATTTTTAAGGGAATATTTGATTCTGAGAGATTTAGGGATAATTTTTGAATATAATAGTAAAAATTAAAGGGAACTGTAAATGAGTCAGAGCACCATTGGTTCAGTGACCACTACTCAGAAGAATTTACCTGTAGATTTAAAATAACTCATCTTTTGCTGCAGAAGGCATGCAGGTTGTTTTGTGTGATGCTTCTGGATAGAGCCTCTGGTAATCAGATTCCACACATGTGTTAATAACCTTGTGCAAAATCTAATGAAAAATAGAGTTACTACTGAATATACTGTTTTGCCAGCTCAACAAAAGATGTTAAATTCTGCATATTTTTGCATAATAAAGATGAGTGTTGACAGTAATGATCCATTTGGCACAGATAAAATCTTGAATGATTTTAATAACCGTACAACAATATTTGAATTCACTATGAAATATAATATAGACACTTCAAAGAGATACAGGCCTGCTGCCCTGGTATTGAAGCTCCAGCTACTTATGACCTTAATTTTTCTGGAAGACAAAAGAGGAGAGAGAAACAAGGAGGCTAGATCAGCCCAGCAGAGATGGGGAGAAATTAGGGCATCTACAGGATGGAAGGGATCTGTTCCCAAGTTTTCAATGCAGTCAGTGTCTACAGGTTGAAGTTGATGAATTTTGGCATCAGGCTGGGTGACATATTACGTTTTGGAAAATGCATTCATGGATATGGGGTGAGTCAAGGTAAAATCCTAGAATGACAGTGTATTCCCAAGTTTGGTTGCTTGAAATGATTGGTCATAAAAATGTAGTTTCTCGTTTCAGTGTTTCTTCTTAAAAAAATGCTTTTTTGGATTCATCTAGGTGATGTAGGTGCTCCACTCTCAGTTTCCACAGTGATTTAAGGTATTAATTTTCAAAATAAGTTCTGAAAATAAGGCTGCAGTCTTTGAAGCTTTCACACAAAATGTTTTAGGAATATTATTCCATCAAAAGTCCTTATTTATGTCCCTGTCTCTTTGGTTATAATGCTTGAGTGCTGCATCAAGCATTAAAGAGAGGGAGCTGTGAAGCAGTGGAGGCTTCTGCACCAAGAAGTCAAGAATCACGGACTGAGTAAACTATTTGTGCAATATCAGAGATCTCCTTTTGGTGTTCATTCCTGCATCTTACAGAAACAAAAGCATTTGACTTCCAGATGTGATGTTAACCAGCTAGTTTCCTTCTAAGGTTCTTCCCTCCTTACTTTTCACTTCTTCCTGCTGCCTTTTCTTTTTTTCCTGATTTGAAAAGTCACCAGGCAGCTTGTAAAAGCAGAGTTTCAAAAATATCTTGACATCAGATTTATAATGATTTTGTGGGGAGAAATTAAGTGAGATGCCTTTCTTCAACCTTATCTGCCAAATTATTGTTGAAAATGTGACTCCAGATAGTTTTGAAAATGGTTTTGGCATTGGGAGCCTAGGTTTTAGTGAAAGTCCCTGAGCTCAGTTACTATGTTGTTTAACTTGGTGTTTTGTGGGAAATAAACACAGGCTCTCTCTCCTCCTAGCAGATTATGGTGTATGCTAGATGGATATCTATCTGCCTGGATGCCCCAGGCTATTTTGGCTTCATGCAGAGATCACTGCAATCCTCTTGGTTGTAGAAAACCTGAAAGTGTTTAGGAAGAACTGTGGTGTGGCAGTTTTGGGATCCTCTCTCTTCCTAGACTATCAGATGTTATCTACTGGATGTCTTTTGCTTAGATTAGAGCTCCTTATCTGGCATAGGCTCACATAATAATACTGGTGAGTCAAGTCCCCTGTGCCTAGGGCTTGCCCCAGGAGAGGAAAAGCTCCATGGATCTCCTGGGATATGTTGCTTGCCACCAGCCTGGTGCCATTGGTCTGCTACCTTTTATTCTTGGCTTTGTAAAGGTCTTGAAGTTAAATTTCATTGTTTTCACTGTTGTTACATTTTAAAATAATATAAAATGTTAGTCATGAGGGAATAATCACTCATTTGCATTTAAGATTTGTCTTTAGAGCCTTATTTAAAGAAGGGGAGGCATGAATTATTGCCTAATGTGCTGATAATTTTTGTCATTATGCATAAAATGAAGAATATTGTTATTGTTGTTTTAAAATGCCAGGGGTAAAGGTCTTTCCCTTTGACATTTTTAATACTAGGTAATGAAATTTGTTAAAAAACCCATCTCTGTCTCATTGTTTTTTAAGACCTCTGAAAAGTTTCTTGGGGAGAAAAAAGAAAGTGTTCTACGAAAGGCAAAAGGTATACAGAGTTTTACCTTTTGAACAGACCTTGAAGTTGGTTTAAAATAAGCCTAATTTAATAGGTATTGTATTGCACACCGAAGATAATTTAGGCTAATGTCAAGGACAAGTGTTATCTATTCCTTTGTTGTAGTGAGGTATTGAAATAATGAGTGGAACATAAGGGAATCAGAAAATGTTTGAAGTTTTTCATCTGTGTCTCTAGATGGGTATTTTTAATCACATTCTCCTGGCTTTTGCATGCAAATTACACTGAACAGCACACACTACATAAAATGAAGAGCTGTATTTTACAAAATCTATTTTCTTGAAGTTTAATAAGCTTGCAAAGATTGGCCTGTGGTTTAACTAACTAGACACCTTTTCGTACCTCAGCTGAAGATAAAATCTTCAATTTTGGATGCTGCTGTTTTGATTCTGCAACAGAGGAATGGAAAGCCTGCTCTTTTTTTGGAGATTTCTGAAACCATTTTTTCTTGGTACTCAAGGGCTGCAGCTCCCAATGACAGATGAGACAACTGTTAAGATTTAATACATCTTTATTTAAACAATATATCTTGCTGTGCGCCACGAGCCCTTCTAATAACCTAGTGTCTGGACTAGTTACTGCATGGCATCACTGCTTAACTGCTGACCTCTGGCAGAAATAAAATACCTAACTCCCCTACAGTCCATGCTGTTGACTTGGAAATCTGCTGACCTGCAGAGTCATCCCACACCCACAGGCTCAGCTGCATGGGGAGCAATCAGGGTATCTTTCTGAGCCTTGTCCTCTTAGAAAAGGAGGGCAGATTTTTACAGTGCACTCCAAAAATGTAAAATTGCCTCCAAAGTAGTATTAACAACATTGTCCTCAGTGTGATTTGCATATATTCATTTGTGCTGAGGGATCAAAAAGGGAGGAGGTGAAATTGGTTTATTCATGTGCTCAGATATGCCCCCACTACTTCCTAAGCTTAGCACTTTCTCTTCCAGTACTATGCTTTCTTTACATTCCTCTTTAAAGGCAAGATACACATATTTTTTCCATTTCTTTTCAAAATGAGCTAAGGAGATGCCATGGTAAATCATACATTGTGATAATTTTGCAGACTGTGGCCTTAGCTCTGAACAGGAGGGCTGTTTTAACAAAGGGATTTTGGAAGAAGTCTTTTCTGTATAAATTGAGGGTTTAAGGAAGTGCCAGGGTAGCATTATACTCTATATGCTTGCAAAGGAAGAAACAGCCCATTACAAAAATCCCATGATAAAAAAAAAAGCTATGATTGAAAAATTTTCTAATTTAGGAAAGAGATATTTTTCCCAGCTGTTCTCATAACCCAGACAAGCATGGAATTAAGCACTTTAGAACCTGCTGCGTGGAGGGACTGTAGCAACTGAGTGAAGCAAACTTCTCACTAAGTGCAATATCTTCAGTTTTGATGAGAGCCATCAAAGAAAGAAAAAGATTGTTTAAAAGAAACTATATTTTCTGTTCTTGAACTCTCATTTTAGCAGTAGTTTTGTGAGAGGTGCAAGCTCTGGAATCTCTTCATAATCTTGTTCAAACCACTTTGCAGTGAGATGTGCTGCTTTTTGGATTTTGGGTGGCTGCCCCCATCCTTCTAGAGATCAGAGTGCAGTGATGGCACTGCCCATGCTTTCCCCAGGGCTTGGCTTAGCAGCTGCAGGTACCAGTGCAGGTGAATGCATTCCATTGTTATCTCTGGGTTCGCTAGCTAATTCCTATTGCTCCTGGAGCCTTCCTTAACATGGCGAAAGTTAATAGCAGAAATGCAGCTTTCAGGAGCATGAGTTAACATAATGAATTGAAGCTTCTACCTCTTAGAGGCCCAGGTGAGTATGCCCTACTGAAAAGAAACCCCCTTACTGGCATCTGTGCCCTTCTCCATGTGTCTGTCAGCTTCACGAAATGTAGACTGCTTCTATCACAGTATCACAGTATGTCAGGGGTTGGAAGGGACCTAGAAAGATCATCTAGTGCAACCCCCCTGCCAGAGCAGGATCACCTAGACCAGCTCACACAGGAATGTGTCCAGGTGGCTCTGGAATGNTGGCCATGTAGGACAGGGCTGCTGGGTTGTCTGTCTGTAGGAGATAAGTGTAGATGTTTTATTTGGCCATGAAAGTTAGCTGATGGTGAAGTCCAAGATCCAGCTCTGATATTAGACTTGCTGTGTCCAAGCAGTAGGTGAGGATAATCAGTTTGTGGTTGCTGTGTATGTACTTGTGTCCATCAGGCCTCACATGTGGGCCAGCAGCTGGAGTCTCCTTCAGTGGGTTGTGTAGAAGCAGTATGTCAGGTGTGTTCAAGGTCTGAGGTGATGAAAAAGCAACTCCAGCCAACCTGACAGGCAGCTTAGTGGCAGCTGCCTCTAATAGCCTTCATAATACTTTTAACACTGCTCAGTTATTGTCTTACTTCTTTGTCTAAACCTGTGCCTGACTTAACTCATGGAGGTCAAGTGGAGAGCAGTTCAGACAGAATATACAAAAATTACTTTTCAGGGTGCTGTAGTTGTGCTTGCTTTTAGTCTGCTGGTCAGCAATAGAGAGGAGAAGGGAGAAAATGTCTTTTAAATATATCTAATATTAAACTAATACGTTTTAAATATTTTAAATATATTTTAAATGTATTTAATAGTTGGAAACTTCAGGGTAGTATCTAAAACTGCATTTAATTCCTTCTGGGAGGAGATTAGGTTGCAGTTTAGTATTGGTTGTAGAATTTCTCAGATTAAAGTGCTGTAGGAAATGAATAAGCAAAAGCAATGTTTTAAAAAAAAGCTTGTATATTTATTTCTTAACCATTTCTTAGATTTAAAGGATCTTGAAAGCAGAAGATTTTTAAACTATCTGTAGGATTAATGTGTCCTTTGAACCGATAGATGAGTTCTGATCTTGCAAATACAATCTGACTTGGTATGTTATGTTGAGCTGTGAAAGTGAAGGATGTTTACTTAGTCAGCAAGTTTGAGAATGACTTTCACTGAGACCTATGATGTTTTCCAGCAGTGGTTGTTTTATATCATGGTGTTTTGAGGGGGTAAATTTTGTTCAGCAAAGGCAAATGCAGAGTCTTGCATATGGGCTGGAATGGACTCACACATCAATATGACCAGGCACCCACTCTCTGGGTAGGTCAGACCTGATGGATAACCCAGTGAATGTCAGTCAGCAGCCTACCCTTGTGATAAAGACAAGCATCTCCATCTTGGGCTATATAAGGAAGCCTATGGCCAGCAGGTGGAAAGAAGTGACTTTTTATCTCTGCTTCTGCAATGTTTTGGCCTCTCGATACAAGCAAGGCATTACAGTGATGACCCAGCCAGAGGCCACCAGGAAGAGTTAGAGGGCTGGAGAACACTACATGGAAAGGGAGGCAGGGAGGCCTACAGGGGTACTGCATGGCTGTGTGGTTGCTTAAGTTACAGCGTTCTTGGTATAGCTACTTTCTGTCAAGTATGATGAAGATGGAGCTAGGCTTTGAGGTGCACAAGGGTAGTGCAAGGGAGAAGAGACACAGGTTGCATCAGGGAAAGTTTCAATTTGATATAGGGGAAAAAAACCACCCTTAAAATCAAGAGTGGTCAAACACTGCAAGGGATTTCCTAGAGAAATTGTGAAGTTTCCATCCTTGAGGTTATTCAAAGTGCAACTTGGATGGGGCCCTGAGTAACCTCTCACTGACCCTGATTTGAACACCGTGTTGGTTGGTTGACTCTCTTCTAGCTACTTTACTTTGAAAAGTTGTTATGAAAAGCTACTTCTGGCATTATGTCTGAATTTGATTAATTAGGACAGGTAAAGATTTTCTTGAAATGATAAAGGTTTTGATGTTTGTGTTAGTTTGTCTAAAATTGAAACTGCTTGCCCTTTTTCTCCTTTTAAAATGTTGGGTGATCTGTTGAGGGGGCACTCAGGTTACACATCTAGCACAGAATGCATCTTAAATGCAGCTATTTTTGCTAATTGATTTTTTTTTAATGTCTGTGGGCAGTAGTGCATTATTTGTGAAAATGTCCATTTTTCCCTGTATTTCCTCTTACCAGTTCATTGAAACAGTAGTTATATTTAAATGGGTTTTTAATGAGCCATGTAGAAAAGTGAAGCTCAAGGAGTAATAAGAATTTGGGTCCGCTAAGGGGCTATTAAAGTCATTTCAGTCATCAGAAAGCCTACAGATTTCGTATTCAGTTTCTTTCATATCTAAATAATAATTGACTACTCCCCTGCTAATTATTTTCCTGATTTTAGGGTGTTTTTTTCTTCTTATACTCATCTGTTTATTCACAAGCAACTTGTACTTCAGAGTGTTTTGGAGTCTAAGGTGCCATTAGCTGAAATCTGATTTACTGGTGGGCCTTATTAAGCCAGTACTCTTTAGTTCTGCATTGTAGCATGGGCTGACCAATATACAGACTGCTTTGGGTACATGTGGTTTTTGCCAACCCTAAAGAGTTCCCATAGAAATCTGATTATATTCTCTTGCAGTTTACTTTGTGCTGCTTGCAGAGGAAGTATGTAGTCAGTTCTGTGCTTGCCTTCTGGGTTAACTCTACAGACTTGCTTAAGACTGGAAAAGTTTTTTGCTGAGGAAAGGATGCCAGTGGTGCTCCTGTTTAAATTTTCTTTCAGCCTCCTCCATGTCTTCTTTCCATGTATTTGCTGCACATGCCTGGAAGTGTCTGGCAATGCTCTGAGACTGATTGAAATCTCTCCCATCAGCAGACAAGGTAGTTGTCAGTAAGTGTGTGCAGACAGAGACCTACATTGGGACAGCAGGATGGGGCTGGACTTAACCCTCTGTCATTCGGTTTTAAAACTAAATACTTGAAGTAGCTATCTTAGGTGGAGATATATTGACAAGGCTAATTTAGATTTTAGGATATTTGGACCATCAAAATCTCGCCCTTCAAGGACCAAAGTCTGCTGTGAAAAAGTTATTTAGTTCAGTTATTAAGCCTAAACTGAGAACCAGAGTCCTTGCCAGCATGGGCACCTCACTGGAGGTGAGTGTTGAGCTGCTCTGTTGCTCAGAGCTGCCTCAGAAGGGCTCTGCTTTCTGTTCTGCTGGAAACAGAACAGTCACTTGTGTGAGAGGCAGTTTCATACATGAATGGCCACCCTGCAGAAGATGATGTGCAGTGTAAATGCCAGGAAACCATAGCAGCTGTGAAAGGGAAGAGCACATCTGGAAGTTGTTGTATGAGCCAGGAGGGGAAGTGCATGATTCAGCCAGGGCAATCGAGACACTTCTGGTTGCTCAATAGATCAAGTACAGAGCAGTTGGTCACTGAACAGCAGAACAAATTAGGAATGTCCTTCTATGAAATTATCCAATAAATTTCTTTCTGTGGAGGAGAAATCTGATATTTAAAATGGCTTTTAATCATTAAAAAAAGAGAAGTGATTTGAGTATAAGTGTGTCAAAGAGATTGGACAGGAAGTGCAGAGGATGTGAATGCCAGAGGGTGTGAAAACCACAGGATCACTTGCTGTCATTCTAACATGAGAACAGAGCTATAATCCTTACTGATGTTAACATAAGTCTGAAGCCATTACTGGTGCCTACACCTCAGGTTCATCAGTGTTACAAAAGAATTTACAAATATTGGACAGACAATTCAAGTGATCCTTTTGACAATCTTGTCATAGTGTGAGGAAAAAAAAATCCAGCAGAAGTTTCTAGCTTAATGAGTTTCTGTGAAATGGAGGATTTCTGGTTTCGTGCTGGAGACATGATGACCTGACCATCAGTTGATTGTGATGTATTGGTTTATAGGATCTTTGTACTTAATGAAAATCTAAACCATTGCTGGTGCAAGTATTTTTTAAATCCAGTTAATTAACATTCAAGTACTTAATCTAGTCTATTAATTAAGACTACATATGTGTTTACTAATTTTTAATTACCTTAGAATAGACGGAAATTGTAATAATTAATGTTGGAATGCAGACTGCTGCTGCTTTGTCAATATTAAAACAAAGCAGTCCTCTTGCTTTTTATTTATTTAAGGCAATATAACCTAGTTAGTATGATCTGTTGAGGCCCAGACAAAGCAATAGAGAAGCTCATCCTGGTATCTTTTCAGAAAGAGCTAAAGGTTGGAGTGTAATTCATTCCATACAACATGGTGTTGGGGGAAATCAGTCAGATGTGCTTAGAGGGATGAAATGACCTGCTGGAAAGCCTTCCTCCTAGCTCAAAGCTAGAGGTGGCACAGTAAAACTTCTGTTTTGCTATTTCAGGCTGTAGAATCATTTCTTTGTAAGCCATTTGCTTGATGAAGCTAGTATATTTAGCAAAAAGAATTAAATTATGTTGCTCCCCCTTCTTTTTCTGTTTGCTGTAGAAAGTATCAGTCAAAAGAGAGGAGCATCAGGTTTGATGAAAACAGCTGAAACGAATGTTTGATATCAGAATACTGTGGAAGATGTTTTGGCTGTCCTTGTTTCCTTTGAGCTTGTCATCCACAGAGTGGCATACCAAGCTCTGGAAATCAAGATCCAACACTGTTTATTCACATTAAGTCTTCCAGTCCCAGAGACTTTGTAGCTCATTAGGAGGATCGAATGTAGCTTTGTAACACTGTTTTCCAATGAACTTCCTAACCTGCGCTCGTTCGCAACGCTAATTAGATTTGGAGGAGACTAACATGGCTTGTGTTTTCCCGTGGTATATGGAAAAAATGTTACAACTTGGTATGTTTTTTAATGGAACTGAAGCCTTTTGAAGGTTTGATGCTGTCACAACGGTGACTGCTTGTGAAAATACAGAACATCAAAAGCTAAGCTTGAAATGAGAAACATTTGTTTGTGGATTGTCTGAAGTCATAGGTTGTAGACTTGTCTGCAATAGGCAGAAAGCTGGAGGCAACTTAAAATACAACATACACATGTAGAGATTTATATGCACATACCTTTTTCCATATATATAATATATAAAGAATACTTGCAACAGCGTGCATTGAGTAATATATTTCAATCAGCCTCAAAGGAACAGAACGTAATTTGGGGATTTATCTTGTTACATGCCATGCAAAGGAGAAAAAGATTTGATGTTTCATGGCTGGAATTCTTCAATGCATTGTTTGTGTTTTGTTCTAATACCTTACACATCTTCAATTGCAGAGTAATTTATTTTCAGTTGCTGGAGATTGGTAATTAGCTTGTTATAAAACAGTAAAAGTGCTATGAATCCAGCATGCTTCTTTGGAGAAATATGCTTCCTTTTTTGTAAGCATTGGTATTTTCACAATGTGCTAGAAAATTAAATTTCCAGTACTCTTGAGCTAATGACATTTTAGGTCTTGTCATGTCTCTTTTGTGTATAGATTTCTCAAGCTTAAAATAATGAATTGTATGTTAAAAACATGCTCTAGCTGTCTGCAGCTGCAGCCTGGCTTTCCTTCTGCTCCCTACCTTTCAAATAGCACTGCAGAGAGCATGGACTTTTTACCCATTACAAATTCGTTCTTTCTGTTTTGTGCATGCTAGAGCCTAAATTTGCATTAGGTACAGAATTATTGGCAGAAGTTTGTTACTCTCTGCAATTTCAAAACTACTCACTAAAAGAAGTTAATGCCTGAAAGTACTTTCAGAGGCTGAATTCCCAGCTGATCTCTACTTGAACTTACAGTTGCAGTTTTAAGTTTATTTTCTGATGTTTGTAGAAGTTAGATTTGAGTAATATTGAAATCTGTGGGATGAGATGATGTCAAATTCACTTGACAAGAACAAAAATGACATCTCTGATTCCTGTGGGTTATATGAAGCTTTAAGTGTTGTTCTAACAAAATAAACAATTTGCAGGGATCAGCATAGGTTTAAGTTGATTTGCTCCATTTACCCTACCAATTTGGACAGAACAATGTAATGCTTCCTTGGAAATGTCTTTCAAATATTACATTATAGATTAATTTATAGGCTGCAGAATGCTGTTAACCATACAACTTTTTTATCCAACTTGAAAATTAAGTTCTAAAATTAAATGTGTATAGAAGCTGGCCTTTTCTCTTCCCATAGGTCACCAAAGACAAATTAGGATAAATTGTTTCAAATAAAAGCATTCATATAGAGTTGAAATAATATCTCGGATTTACCAAAACCCACTGTGACATTTTTCCTATTTCCCTTGCAACGGTGAACACAGATTTAGTAAAAGAAATTAGTGTTTTGGCCAAGTTTCAGTTATGCTGGAGATTTTAGGCTTATCTTGGAGAAGCTGGTTGCAAAAAAAAAAACAACAAAAAAACCAAACAGAACAGAAATATCTCAATAAATTTGATGGAAGAAATTTTGCAAGGGAAGCCCACAGATGAAGTCATATTAATAGATTAATAGGTGTTAATAGATGTTAACTTGTAGTGATTATAACAGTTTTGGGGTTCTTTGTATTTTGTTTGTAGCTTTCAGTGTGTATAGCAATTTTTTGGTAGGTTTTTATTCTGCAGAATTGTGGGTTTGCTCATGATTTGACTTTATCGTAATGAAGCATGAAGAGTTATCAAACTACAGGTGGTAAAGTCCAGTGCACAGACAGATAATTTTCTGCCTTTCTGGGTGAGAATGAGGAAGGTGTGACCCTTCCTATCCTAACTTGGTGCCCTTAATTCTGTGCCTCACAGTGATGAGTTTCATGCCCCATCAGAGCTATTGACCCTTTCTGCTACCCAATTAATGGCTGCCTTTCCTTGGGCTGATCATGCTGTGATCTAGGCATTGATCTGAGTCTCTGCTGATAGAGGTGTCGTGCTTTTTGGTGGGAACAAGTGCTGAAACACTGATCTACAGTGACACTTTGATATTCCTGAAATGTCTTTTTTTTTTTAACAGTAGATTAAATTGTCATTTGCAGCTCGTAGCTGTGTTTGATGAGCAAGATCCACACCATGGAGGTGATGGCACCAGCGCCAGCTCGACAGGCACGCAAAGCCCAGAGATTTTTGGTAGTGAGCTTGGCTCCAACACACCATCAGCCTTTCAGCCTTATCAAGCAACAGGTGAAATTGAGGTCACCCCTTCAGTCCTTCGTGCAAGTAAGTAAATGTTCTCCATATCTGGATGTGTTTCATCTTCATGTATGAGGATGCCAACTTTTGTTACTCTTTCATGCTACTGGGAAAAAATGATTCATTATCCATCCTTATCAAAAGCTGATCAGAATGGAGAAACTGCATAAATGCTTGTCGAATGCAAGTAAACAAACCTCTCTGTTTTAATAAATGATTTATAAACTGCTTTTAGCAGCAATAAGCTCCTTCTGTGCTGCCAGCTTAAAATTGTCCTCACGCTGAAAATCACACCAGAATTTCCAAGTACAGTTGCTGCTTGGTGTAATTCTCAGTTTGCAAGTTTTACTCCATTTAATGAAGGAAAGGGTAAAAAGATGCTGAAGGTAGAAACACTTTCTGCTGAACTTGTCAATGCTGCTGGGTTGTACTTGTCACCTTTCCATAGAAACCCCTGCTGATACCTGCACTTACTGTGTTGCAAAAAATACACTTCTTGGGAAACAGAAGCCATAGCCAGGAACATCCCTTTATTTTGTTTATTTCCACATGGGAAATATATCACGGCAAAACCATGAAGCAGGAGAAAATATACATCACATTTTTCAGTCAGGCAGGATCTTTGAGTATTTCAGCTTATTAAGAAAAAAAAATCACCCAATGACATACACTGTGTAATTTTCATTGTTGTTAAAAGCACCACACAACCAAGACAATGTTGGATAAAGCATTGTGCCCTTTTTATATGTGGTGTCTATCATTTTCTCACTGAACTTTTGAGGTGGTGGCTTCACTCTAGAAAATTCTTAGAAGTTAGTGTCATTCAATCCTTTGCTATTCCACATCTATAGTGTTTTAAACAACTATTCATCATTTTCAAGACATTACTTTTCTGTAAGTGTGTTTTTAATTGATAAAGTCTCTGTTTAAGTAATCAGCTAAAATGCAAATGGCAGTTTAAGGAGGATTGTACCAGTGTTTTCTGTAAAATTAAGGGAACAACATTTAGCAATTAGCTTACATGGACTTAAGCATGTATCTCTTCAAGCTACAGCTATGATTCATTACAACACAGAATTAAATTAGGGAAGGATTAATGGCAGAATAAAGAAGTATCCTGGAATTTCAGGACCCTTCCATTTTTCTGTCACTAAGGTATGCCACTGCTAAATGCAGAGCTTATTTCCATGCATAAGCTGAGACTGTCCTCCTAGGATCTTAACTAAGGGAGCTTAGAGCATGCAAATACATACACATTTTTCTCCTTAGTGTGATTATCTAGTGTATTATACAATACATTGGTGTTAGTGCATCAGAAACATATAGCACAGATAAAATTCAGTGATATATTGGACAGCTCACTAATCTTCAGTGCCGTTCTGGAAAATACATGGAATACTTGGCTAGTTCTAGGATGGCTAAAATGACCATAAAGTGCTTTGAGATCCTGCAAGACAAAGGTCTGTAGAAGTACAGATGACTTTTAAAATAGTTAGTAGGAATGATAGCTCTTTTCACAGTTTTATAAAAGCATGCAAAAATAGTGAAACAATTTGTCATAATTATATTACCACAAATAAGAGGTGTTCTCTATCTAGCTAATTTCTTCTTTTTTTTAAATGTTGACAATTAGATATATTTTGTTTTTAAATGTCCCAAACCCCAGTCTTAGAATCCCAGTCCAGTAATATTATCCCACATTCAAGATACCTATTTCAAGAATTTCATTTAAATATACATTGAAAGTGGAAATAATATCCCTATTGTATTTCCTTTATAACTTGTGAAGTGAAGCATAGCATACAAATGGTATTCTCACTATTTCAAATAATTATCTTCTTACTGTGTAAGTTCTATTCAGCAAATAAAACCTATCCAGTTTTGTGGTAGATGCAGATCCTGATTATTACATGTTGACAAGGTCATATATCTATTAATTGGATTGGAGATGGGATACAAAATTGCTGTAATTATTGTAATTTTCTAGCTAATTGCAGGGCTGGCAGTGAATATTTTACTTCTAACAAATGAAAAACAGTATTCCATCTGAAATTGGTTGATAGCATTTGAGACATTTTGTTTTACATCTCTGGTGCTTTTTGCTCACAGGCTGAGCTCTGTTTCTCTGCAGTTTGAGCGCAGAAGCCTAGCTTTGTGCCATTCTGCTGCTGCTCACCTGCACCCGAGGGGTAGGAGCTGTGTCTGTTTGGAGGCAGCAGCATCTCAGTGCCTTAGACTGGGGCTTAAGGGCCTGCTGAGATTTTCCTCTCTCTGTTCTGGTTGCCATGCTACCCCTTTTGTTTGTTTATAGATCACGCCATCGCTCCTCTCCCAGAGAGGGAAAGGTTAGCTAGATCAGGTCCAGCTGGAAAAGTAATATTCATCTGGATTCCCTCTTTTCCCATGCACAAACACAGCCCGTGCTTTGCACATGGAGGGGGGTGGTTTGTGTCAAATTGAATCTTCCCATCTAAACGTGGAAACAAATATGAGGCTGGCCCATACCTACTGTGTTGTTTTGTGATGTGAAAACACAATTCCTCGGTACAAGCAGCTGATTTATTTATGTTTCTTATCTAGCTCTTTCTCTTCTACTGTTTTGCTATTACCCAAGTTAAACTTCCTCTTGTTGTAGTTCATCAGTTGAGCTGCATATTTTTTTTCCCTCAGCATACAAGTACACAAGGCAGGGTTTTTTGTGTATGCCTGCGTGCTTTCCGAGAAGAGGTTGGAAGCTCACTGCGGAAGATTGTTAGAGCAGCCTGATGTTTATTCCCTGCTGGAATAGAAACTGGAGGCGCAGGTGAAAATTGCCAAACCTAATGAGCAATTTGGCAGATAAGACAGGATGTCAGGCAGTGACAGTTCAGCAGTGGGTGCATTGCCTGTGAACCAAGTTGTTTGTTTCACAGTACTGCATGTAAATATTGTAAATAAAACCCCTTTCCAGCTACATGAGATATTGTGAAAAGGGTCATTCATCTCTTTGTCTGATTTTCCTTTTATTTAGCTCTGTAAATAACCAAGGGTGGTCTCAGTTCTTGGTCTCGATGTGATTATATGATTCTAAGTGTCTCTGAATGTTTCAGCAGGTACAGCTAAAAAATATTTTTACTACATAACATTGGAAAATATATTGAGAGAGGTTCAGAAGACTGATTTTTTGGTTATTCTTATTTTCAATTTTTATTTATTTTTCTGGCCCAAAGTAGAGAAGAACAGTGGGACTGGGAGGTCTTTATTTCTTCAGTATTTAATGGGAAGGTTTTGAGAAGAGGAAGCCAGGCTCTTCTCACTTGGGCACTGTATAACATTATATGGAAAATATATTAAGAGAGGTTTAGAGGACTTTATTATTACTATTATTATTATTATTTTCAATTTTTATGTATTTTTCTGGCCCAAAGTAGAGAAAAGTAAGGGGACTGGAGATCTTTCTTTCTTCAGCAGTTTGATGGGAGAGTGTTGAGAAGAGGAAGCCAGGCTCTTCTCACTTGGGCACATGATTGCTGGAGGCAATAAAACACAAGTTGCAACAAAGAAAATGCCAGTTAGATATTAGGCAAACAATTTTCATCTTGAGAATGAAACAGGCTGCTTAGAGAATTTTTGGCATCTCCATCCTTGGAGATGGACAGAACTTGGCTATGTCCCTGGGCAACCTGATCTAGCTGGTCCTTGTTTGTGTGGAGGGGTTGGACCAAATAACCTCTAGTGATTTTGTCCTGCCTCTGAAGTTACTGTGTGATTATGTGACTCCAAATATATTAATAAAATTGAAGGGTTTGCTTTTTGAAGATACTATTTATAAAATCAATAGTGCAATATTTAGCAGCCAGTTTGCAAGCATACTGTGGCCATACAGCTTTCCAGCATGGCTTAGTATTGGGTTAGTTAGTGTTACACAGATCATCTGACTGTGCTTTTTACAAGACCTCTGCTTTTGTTTTCAAGATGTCTTTGGTAGGTGCACCAGTTTCTTAAAAATGAGATATGGGATAATTGTAAGGTTCTTCTAAAGGCTAGAAGGTGAGCCTTTCCCCAAAACACTGGCCAGAGGAGTCAAAGAAATTACTAAGAGCTGAAAATGGTGCACTCTAGTGATGTGTTTGCTCAAGTGATCTGTATATTTTAGTAGAACTTCCAGCATTTGTTTCATGTTTTGGTCACAGAAGCAGACTATGGGGGGAAAAAAAAGTCTAGATGAGAATATTGTGAAGCAAGTGCACAGCTGGCTGTCACAGTGTACTGAAAGTGCAGAGGAGCAAAGAACTTGCTGCATCTTCACCTCATTGTTCACCCAGCAGCATGGTTGTTGCTCTAAGGTTCCCTGTGTGCATGTGTGTTCTTAACCTTCAATAAGCACAAGTTTATTCCTCATAGGAAAGAGCATGCATGCAGAATTCCACTGGGAATTCACTGATGTATTAAAGTTCATGACCTTGCTTGCCTTTGACTTTGTGGATCTCTCTCTGCTTTCTGAGTAATTTTTGGTCACTGACAAATTAGTAGGACTTATCAAGTATAGTCCCTGAGGGCTCTCATAGGTTTAGGATTGTTCTGTATTTTAATAAGTCTGAACTGGACTATAGAGTATTGCATTAAAAACTAAGATGGAGTTTCAAGTGCTTTGGATGTCAAGATTTCAACATTCACTTCAGACATTTATAAACTGTTCTGAAATCAGTGAAATGTGCACAGTCACTGCATCTAGAAAGGAAAAAGTAATTTGCAAGGCAGTACTAGTGAACAGCCAAGTACACAGTACTGGGAGAAGGGGATTATAGTGCATTGTTACAGTGTATCTGGGCAGTGTGCTCTCCCAGCAGAGCATTAAAAGCAAATGCTGTTATGGCTCCCTGGAATGGTTGTGAGCAGGAAGAGCTATGCTGGAGCAACCAGTTGTGTCAAACTTGGAGAAATTGTAAGCAAGTCAGAGAGAGCTGAAACACAGCAACAAGAGTAATATGCATTGGAGATTATTACCAAACATTGGAAGGATTGGTTTATTTAGTTAAGAAAAAATAAAAACTGATAGGATCCAAGTCTTCAAATGCCTTTTTTTTCTCCATGTCTGTCCAGAGAAGGGCAGTTGGCATTTCCTGGGAAAAAGCCATTTTTTGTAAGCTGTAGTCCTAAAATATGTTTTTCTAGCTCATGTACCAAGCCAGTCTTTGTGGCAATGGCTTAGAGGCGTGTTCTGCATGCTGCTGAGTGCTGTTGCACTGTGCTGGAAGGAAGGCAGGTGGCTGGTGATAGCAGATCTGACCTGTTCTTCACTAAAATGCTGGTTTTTTGGTAACTATGGCTAAGCCACTTCTTGCATCCATTGCAAATCTCTGTATGTTTTTTCTTAGTATCTCACAATTTGAGTGTTTAAAAACCTGATACTAAGCACACGAGTTAAAGGTGTGCAGTGCATAAATAAGCATGCGAATTTCAAATACTTTAAAATTGCTGTTTGAAACGTGACACTTCACTGATTTGATACAAGTATTTATTTAGAGTCCCAAATGCATTTTCTGAGAATTAATTTGTAAATATTTCTAAGTGCCTTTGTTTAAAGGTTTGGAGCACTGCATGTTAATATTTTGGCAAAGAGCTGCATATTTGTTCTGGTTTCAAAAATGATGATGGTTTTAGCACTCTTTCCTGCATATGGCTGTTAAAAACTTTCATTCTTTTTTGTATCTCTTTGGCTCCTTGTTCAGATGTATATATGGAAATAAAGGAATTTTTAAATGTCTAAGAACTATGGAGGAAAGAGATTAGAAGGAGGCAGAAGAGAAGGATGAGTTCATCAAAAACCAGATGTTTGGAGCTTATCAGATGGAGCTAATAACTGCTTACAAAATACAGAAAAAGTCATCCAGATTTATGACAACAGAATATGGTTTTACAGGCAATACTTACTGAAGTCAAGGAGGTTTTCCACTAGCTCCATCAAGCTTTGAGTCAGGTCAGTTTTCCATGGTGGGTTTCCTTGTTCTGGAACCTTCATCAGTGACCAGCTGATGTTCAGGTGTGCAGCATTCCAATGCAGTTCCAGCAGTGAATTCCAAAAGATTTCCTAACCATCATTGCCACTTTTACTTTCTTGCCAGTTTCTCAGCTATTTCCTTTGCTGTGTTGGATAATACGAAGAGAACCTTGAGCTGAGGCTTGCACCAAGCTGTTGGCAGCTGAATAAGGAAGGTTTCTCCTGCACTGGAGTTTGAGGAGAATCTTAGCAGAGTCTGTTACCTCACCTTCTGGTGCTCTCGCTGTTCAGGAATTCTTATCACATTTATCCCTGTAGCTCTATCAGGGATGTGATTGTTTTGAAGCCAGGGTTATTGAGTTAAAAAAAAAAATCAGTACCAGGTGCTACTTTCTTCTGTAAGGCTAAATTTGTTCTTTCTACAGCACAGTTCTGACTTGAGTGATCTCCAGTTGGTGTTTTCTCCAAGCATTGTGCTCTGCTGTTAATTTGGGATTGCTGAGCAGTTTAAAACCCATGTGTTTTTGATGAGGCCGTGACACTTCTGTAAAAACAAATGGATTTTGAACTGCTTATGTTTCAAAATTAACCTTTAATATCTTCAATCTTCTCAGTATACCATCAAGCAAAAATACTGTAGCTTCTAGAAGGATGAAAAAATCCCTGAAACCAATAAAGTCAAGAATTTTAGAAGTGACTGAATTCTCTAGAGGAAACCCAAGTAATCATGGAGCATTTCATGATGTCACTCATATGGTCAGGACTTTGATCTTTGAATACTGATAATGGGGTGTAATAAAAATGTGGTATTATATCTGATACCTGGTGGTGGTATTTTGTACCATAGCTACAGAACACAATGCAAGAAAGATAAGGAATGGTTATGAAGATGTGAAGTATTGAATTTGAATAGTTGAAGAAATCAGATTTGGATATTACTCTAAATTTGACATCTTAAATAGGTTTAATGATCACTTGAACAAGAAGCTATTAGGGAAATCACAGCTGTATTCTGTGCATGTTTTGATGCACATATGTGGTGGTGATGTTGTTGCTGGGGTTTTATTTTCCCCCTTCTTTAAATGAAAGGTAACTTTTTCCTTAAGAGAACTGTATTTTTAATATAAAAATCTTTTGCCATTTTATCCAGTGAAACATTACAACATAGATGCTCAAGTCCATCGTGGAATCATGGATTTAATTCCACTGTGATAAAGCAATTTGCTTTTGAAAGACTTGTCATCATGCGTCTATCGATAAGTATAATAATTCCTTCTATAGGTAATTTCTTTATTACTTATCTATTTCTTGTTATTTCATAGTAAGCAGACAAGGAGGAGCACAGTGAAGACAAGGGACCATGAATCTGAAACAAGGGGAATGTTTTTTCACAGTACAGACAACCACCCAGCAAAATTTTTTCTCCTCTGGAGCGATGTGTGCATACTACTACTACACTTTTTTTTATCCAACAGGTTCTGAAAAACTCAGGCAATATTTAGAGAAATGTGATAAAACAGCATGCTTCAAGGCATCCTTAATACCCAGAACTACCAGAGTAACAGGTATCCTGCTCATGCTTTGCTTTGAGGCAACAGCACTGGTCTCTGGGGCAGTGGACTACTTGACATAAATTACTTGCAGACAATTGCCAAGAGGAGAGATTGCAGAGTTTGTCAAATGTTCTTAATTATTCTCTCAGTCCTAAGGAGTTGATCTTATGGAAATGGTGTTGTAGGGCTAGTGTAGAGTGTTGTGATGCTGGAGGCTCTGTGATGTGCAGTCTGCAGGGTTGCTCTGTGTTTGTTGCAAGAGCTAGTGCATGGCCCCCACCTGCCAAACCAGCTTGTGGATGTTTTTGACCACAAGCCCAAGGCTATAAGGTCCTTTACTTAAAGTATATCCTTAATTAAGCTAAACTTGTACTGCACTGAGAGCATTGTTGCTTGCTTTTGTTCTTGATTCTCAAGGGATCTTTGTGCTCTCTTCTTTATTCCATTTGCAGCATGTGAGCTCATACTGTTTTTTCAGACTAGGATGTGTTTTGGAGATAGACCATCTCTTTTGGTGATTACTGGGAAAAAGGTACTTTAAATTCTGTGTCTTTGGACTTTGTTTTGAGGGGGATGAAACAGGGACAGATGGCTGCTAGTTGAATAGGCTTGGTTTTCAGTTTGTTTTTTATTTACCCTTTTGTGCACTGGGAAGGACTGGAAGATGATACAGGAATAAAGGAGTGGATGGGAAATAACTTTCCATTAATTTATTGCTTTATTTCATTCTTTTAAAAAGATAAAATTTGTTCTTTCTCCCACCCATCTCTTGTTGTAAATCTTAATTGAACTGTGTAAGTAAGATAAGCTACAACTTCAGAAATGCTGTGGGGTTCATGTTAGGGGCAGTTTAAGCATTTAGGATGAGAATCAAGCATATCTATTTAGAAGAACTTTTCTCCAGAGATTTTGCCCCCCAGCAGCACTGAATGTGGTAGTGACAAACCTAGTCTGAGCCCAGGACCTTGATCTGAGCTGAGGCAAGAGCCCACTGCCTGCTCACCTGCCAGTACAGCTCAGTTCAGTGTCCCTAACTGGTCTGCAGGCAGGGGTCCCTTGTCTCTTCCTCATGACACTTGTGGGGAGCAGACAGTGTCCCCCTTTGCCACACAGCAGCCACCTCACCACCAAGGCTGATGCCAGAGCTTGGCTGTTTGGATTGGAGGTGGATGTGAACTCAGGCTGTGTTTTGTGTCTGTGTTTCTAGCTTCCATTATTGATTTAGGTAATTAATTCTGTAAACACTTCTGGATTTAGAGAAACTGGAAGTGATTGTATATGTGGGAAGGGAGCTGGGGACCATGTGGGCTTAGAAACAAAAGCAAAAATTGGTGCTGAGGTTAAGATAAAATATTTGTACTGCTACTTGCACTCATACAGCAAAGGGCTTTACAAAGACAGCAATGCCAAGCTGTTGTGTTAGCTTCTGGAAATTATGGGTGAGTTGGGCACTAGGCTTATCAAAGCAAACTTTGATCAACGATTAAAACCTTCTCCCGAGGGGCTGGATTTGATTCAGCATTCTGTACAGCATTGTTCACAACTGGAACTAAAATTGGAACTCTTTTGGCAATTGCTGGGCAACAACTGATTCAAAGCAGACACGATGGATGAGGTTAATATCAACAGACTTCAGATTCTGCATCTGAGCTAAATACTCAAAGCAGCCCTGTTGCAGAGGCATCACAACACAGCTACTTGTCAGAAAATGGACACATGTGCCTTTTCAGCCAGCCCTATACAATATACAAATCAATCTTTCAGTGACTTTTGCTAAGCCCTCTCTTGATTTTTCTGTTTTTGGGTTTTTTGGAACTAAAACCTCAGCAATGTTCTTTGTGTATGAAAGCTTTCTTCTGTTCCAACGCATTTTAAGCTCTGATGTTTAAGACTTTCATTAGATGACAGAGGGATTGTAGGTCAAGCACTGCCTGACTTTCATGATGATTTCCATCTGAAGGGTCTTTCCTAGTAAAGTCTCTTCATGTTTTATTTAAAATTTTGGTTGGGCTCTTGACTCCTGCAAAAATAAATAAAAATGCAGAGCTTGCTTAGGAGTGCTGCAGTGAAAAAATTATGGAACTCCTTTTTCAAATGGACTGCATGACATTTAACCATAAGAAATATCCATTGAGTGAGTGAATAAAGAACTGCTGTAGTTTGACAAAGTAGGCAATATTTCTGTGAGTATTGTCCATGTAGATGATTTACCTCTACTTCTGTTTTAATTTCACCTTTAAAGTAATAAAACATAAGTGGGCAAAGTCTTCCCGTAATTTTGCTTTCCCATAGCTCTTTGTTATGTTGCTTTAAACATTGCAGTGAAATAAGTATTTTCACTTTGTCCACCCATAAGAGAAGGGGGAAGTCTGTTTGCAGTTTCTGCTGGTACATTGACATTTGTTTATTAGAGCTTGGTCTGTTTTATTTCTTGTGTTAGCTGAAAAGTTTCTCCTAAATGGTGTGTGTGTCTGTTGGCAGTTCATCTATGCAGTAGGATGTTGTGGTGGCAGCAAATCCAGGAAGCCTATGGAAGAGGAGGGTACCAAAAAAAGTGCATGCTTGAGCTGTGTCCTTGGTGATGCTGGGAGGGAGCAGGCAGTGGCTTTGCTGTGTGGCAGTGTGGGGTGGCTGTGCCTGAGAGCATGCCCCAGCCTGAGGCAAGGAGCATTGCTCTGGGCATCAGGCACTTTACTGGGATCTGACCGCACAGTCTTCTCCCTGTGGCATGCAAACAGCTAGCTAGGTGCCCAGGGATGAGCTCACAAGGGAGCATGGTGTGTGCACATGTAAACTCCTTTCCTCTTTTTATATTAGAATTTCCTTAATACTCTTAATGGTTTGGGTTCAGGGTAGTGTTGTAAGACCAGTATTTATGTGCTGTTTACCCAGTGTGACTGCTGGTGTACAAGCAAGCTGCTAGGAGTCTTACTTCATTCTGCATTTTACCGGAATGATTTTGTGGAAATGATTTCTTTGCATGGGATTCCTATTACAGGCTGAATTGAATATTAAATTACTCCTCAAACCCTCAAGGCAGTACATCAGCTTCACTCATACTGAGCAATTTGTGCTCTGCTATATGTGCCATGTAGCAGCTTCAGTTTCTGAATTCTCCCAGGGCGAGGATTTTGCTCCCTTCATTTCCATTTTTCTTTTTCAAAGTCAGAATGTTTTACTAAGGGTGAAAAGTATTTTTAACAAAGTATTTTAATTTGTTCTCATGCTATGGGCTTGTATCCCCTCCTCCCTTCAACCAGATTTCGCCAGATGTTTTAAATATTTTCTGAGTACATGTGCTTTCAAGGTTTTTCTGCAAATCCAATCATGTTTAACAGGCACCGAGTCTTTGTCAATCCATGCTGTGTTTTTCTGTACTTTATGCCTCCTGGATCTGGCAGATGTCTCGAGTTCTAGAAGAAGAGATTTTCAGTATTTTCTGTATGGAAGCAGATAAGATTGGTGCCTTGTTAGAATTTCTTCAGAAAGTAACTAAGTTTCATATCTCTGTGAGAGGAAAGGGTTTCATTGACCACGTTTTATAGACTTAGTAAGTAATTAAATCCAATAATGCACCTTATGCTGTATCAAAAGTGTTGGCTTTTCTAAGGAAATCTGTACTTGTGCTTTTCTTCACTTTCACTCTTTTTAAAAAGCTTGAGTGGTACATGTAAAATGTAAAGAAAATAGAGTGTTTGCTTGGTCTTACCTTGGAAAAGCTCTTGAACTTGATTGTAGTTTTAGCAAGATGAATGGTAATTTTCACTCAGATAGATGTGCTTAATTTAGAGTTTAATTTTCACCTTGACCAGTCAAATTAAATGTTTGTTTCATATTAGCCATAACTATTTCTATGTTGGGGATGTCCCTGCCCACTGCAGGGGATTTGGACTAGATGAGCTCCAGAGGTCCCTTCCAACTCAAACCATTCTAGGATTCTTATGATTTCCTACTTTTTTTCATTTGCACTGCAATACAAATTGCTTGTTCTGTGTTTCCTTGCTTGATTTCTTTCCCCACACAGTTTTTTGTGTCATTTGCTTTAAGACACCTAAAGGGTCAGTTTTAACAGTAAAAAGTGATAAAATGTCAAAGGTGAGGCTGCAGATTAAGGCTTGGTTAACTTGGTGCCTCATGGGAATTGTAGAAAGGGGACAACCACTTTATATCAGCATGTGATCAGAAGCAGAGGGAGGAAGGAAAAGAGAAGGTATGAAGAATTACAGAACAAAGAAGCATGGATCAGAAAAGAAAGTTAGAGAAAAAGAAGAGGAGCTAGTGGCAGGGAATGCTTACCTCCCTGGGGACAAATAAAAACACATAACCATTTCCTTGATGTTACTTTGCCATGTGAACAATTAGCCTAGGAGCCATGTAAATAATGAATGGTTATGAGAGAAAAGTGAGTAGGTTTCTGCTGCCCTCCCTCTCTTTCTCTTTTCAGAACTATCTGTAGAATCTGAGACATGGTCCATGTCAGAAACAGCAAAAAAAATAAAAAAAGGTAAAAGACATGAAAAGGAAGGATAATCCCACATGATTACACTTTTGTTATTTCTCAAGTGTTAATCACAAAATGAAAAATGGTATTGTGTGTAATCTTAGATTTGTATAAGTGCATGATGACATTTTGAATTACCTTTCCTGAAACACAAACTGTGGATGTCTCCGACATAGAAGACATTCACTCAATTGCAGAGCTTTAAAAATGACAGTCCTGGGGCTTTGATGGATTCTCTGTCTCCTGAAGTCTTGAAATTAAAGTCAATATTTTTCTGTATTTCCAACAGAAGTTAAAAGACTAAATGCAGACATTATTGCACAGTGTACCTGGGCTTATATAGGTGTTTGACAGGATGATCACAGGGTGTCTTCAGGATTTGAGTTATGAGGCTTGTTTGGAGTCTTGCTGTAGTGCTGCAGCATGTGTAGTGTACAATTCTTTGAATACTTGGACTTGTGCTTTTCTCATTTAACATTCTTCTCTGTTTGTTTTCTTAACATTTTCTTTTTTTGGTGCAGTTTTTCCAGCTGCACTCTCTCTCCCTGTTTACAGTGTCCCTTCCAGCCAGTTCTGCAGTCTTCTCATCCCATCTGCCACAGCCTGTCCTTTCTCTAGCTATGCTGCTGTAACACCCTTTCCTCCTGTGAGCCCTCCAGCAACTTGGTTTCTCATTCATCCATACCCTGTTTGTTTTTTTTTTGTAGGTAGAGTGTGGAGTTTCTGGTTTTTTGTTTGTTTGTGATGTTTTTAAGAGAAAAAGGAGAAAATTTGCTTTGAAGTTTTCTTGCATTTGTTTTTGGTTCAGCTCCTCCTTAGCATGGGCTAAGGAGGATGAACAGCATAGGATATCTTCACCATGGCTAGGGCTGGTCTTATTGTCCAGCAGGATTGGCTGCTGGCTGAGCTGTTATCTAGGAAACTGAGGCTGAGAAAAATTCTGCATTAATTTTTTACAATTTCTTGGCCTTTTAACAAAAGCTGCTCTGTTTTGGCTCAGCTGAAAAAAAAAAGGATATCTTAAGTCCTTTTCTTCCCAGAGTATTTATCCTCTTTATTGTACTGGTGTAGGTGTATCACAAAAAAAAATACTGAGACTGTATTTTCAACAATGGCTTCAAAGCTGATCTGACTTAATTAGTGGGGAAAATATAGCTTGTATCTCTGGCTGTATTAGGGGGCTTCATGCTGTTGTGATGTGACTGCATATTATGGAACCTTCCATGCAGAAGAGAGTTTACCTTACAGCTTTTTTTTTCTGAAAGAAAAATAGGTTAAAGATGTAAGCCACCACATAAATGCTAAGCATGATTACACAATGCAAAAATGATGATGATATAAAATTCTATGAGGAAAGCCATGTAAGAATGCCTGTGGGCTTAGGTTTTTATGCCTTTGCTTTTATAGAGAGAGACGAAAAATGCTTAAGCAATATTAATTCAGGATATACAGCAAATTGGCATTTGGAAGCATTCAATTTTCTTCGTAATTGTTCTCCATTCACTTGGCCTATTATCAGTAATTTCAGGGAATTAGGGATGCTCCTTTTAGAAGTTTCTGGTGAACTCTTTAGAATTGTCAAACAATAACAAAACTGCCACTTAGGTGGCAATTTTCCTCCTCTCTGTCCTCACACTAATGTTTGATGGCTGTTTGGAGAGCCTAGACCAGCCAACTGCCATGGAGTAAATCAGTAAGAACATCTTTTCAGCCTCGTGATGCTTAATGAGTTTTGAACCAAGAATTTTGGTGTTTGTTTTGTTCATGCAGAGACTTTTTTTCTCCACTATGGGTCTAGGGAGTTTTTTTTTTTTTTCTGGATATCAAGATCTGGAAAAGTCTATTTTGTTAAAGAACTTAGCACTGCATTTTTGTGGATTAAGCTTGTATTTTTTCAGTCATCTCCAGGTGAGTCCCACAAGACTGTAACTCAAAGTGTGCAATGTCTATGCTTTCCCTTTTCCTCTGCTGTAAATTGAAAAGGGAAAGAAAATGGTTGAAACCCCTCAGGAATGGGAGCAGCCAACCTGGCCTGCTGTCCAACAGCAATGTGCTTTATAATAGCTGTATCCAAGAGTTGTTCCTCCACGAGTGGCCTTTCCTCTTGCTAGCTTTTGCATGATGAACCCCTCTCTTAAAAGTGATCTCTTGTAAAGAGGAGAGGACTTTCTTTGTTATTAAGATACAGACTTGATTTTTCACATATGCTTAGTCTTGGCTCCCTCTTTAAACTTCTTGAGGAGGTCAGCATCTTGCCTGTGTGTTGCATGACCAGTGGATAATTCTTCCCTGCTTCTGAATTTGAACTTGAGTCTAAGGGTGTTAAACATCCTTTGGAAGTATTTTCAAATGCTTTAAAAAACCCATAAATCCAAATCTCATCTAAGACACACAAGTAAACTATGTAATCAATTATTAACTTTCAAAATAGTTTTACAAATTCCAGAGAAGAAACACAAAGTAATGAACTTGTTCTCAGAAAGATATTTAGTTTCACAAACATTTAAGAAATATTTCTGCTGTTTATGTAATATGGAAGATAATAATTCAGTTTCTGTACAGACAAGATCCCAACTAAAACTGATGCTAAATACTTTTGTTGTGAGATGACAAACATCTGCATGAGGGGGTCTCCCTTTTAAATAGCCTTTTTATTTGTAGTTGTTTTCCCAGTTTCTCTTCTGTCTGTCATCAGTAGAGGTTTTGTCAACTTGTTACCTATCTGCAGGGAGTCCTTGGAGAGAGTGAGGTGTATGTAGTAGTAGCACAAGACACTTAACTGCATTCAGGTGCAGGAGGAGGCATTCAGTGCCAGATCAGTGTTTACAGCATTCTTCTTCTGCTCTGGGGAAAATGCAATATTTGAGGGGTTTTGCAGAATACTCTTGTCCAAATGACTACTTGCAGGGCATTTCCTGAATAACCTCCTCTAGGCTATTGATTTATTCCTTTGAATCTGTTGGGATTCCTCATTTTCAAGCAATAGCCTCCAATTATTCACATTAATGGAAGAGGACCAAGTAGGATACGCTGACTGTCCCCTCCTTTTCTCATTTCCGTGTATCAATACATTTTGGGCTACAGAACAAGAAATACCTTATTAGTCTCCTTTGAAGAATGAAACAGAATGAGAACTCTGTAATTGTATAAAATGAATTATAATCACTATATTTTTAAAAGTATGTCCAACTCATCTTCCCTTTTTGCATGCAGATATTTGACGTTGTTGTTGCACATTCTGGGATGATACACGGAAAGAGGCTTGTGGTGTGGAGACAGCTTGGAAAAGTTAGCTGCTGGGAACCTGACAAATTCTGGCATGAAGTATATACCATAGCATTTCAGTAAATATCTTCTGTTAATTCTGGCTAAAGCTGTTTCTCCACTAAGAAAGATGATCTTCATCTCTGAGCTAGAACCAATCACAAATTATAACGGAAATTGGCAACTGTGCAAGCATGAAAAGTCTTTGATCCAAAAATTCATGAACTGTCTTTCATGTAGTGAGATTTCTTTTTGAACTTCAGTTGAGGCTCTTTCTATTTACTTATTCTTGGTTTTGAACTTCTAGGAGTAATTTTTGACTCTCTTCAGCCTTAGCAATGTGAAGTATAAAAAAGTGAGAAGCATGTAATTAAATATGCAGTGTAACCACATGCTTCCACAGTTGTAAAAGGGAGGAGAGAAGCAAAAGAAGGGGGGGGGGGGGGGNTTTTCTGCTTGTCCAGAAGAGAACAATTCAGGCTGCCTGTTCTTCTAAGAGACTTCTGCAAGTACACGTGAAGGTAGACAGGAATGGTCAACTTTGCACATGCTTCAAGCAACAGCTAGTTTCCTAGTGCTCATGAAGCATGTTTTAAATAAGAAGGGAATATAGTTTATTATTATAATCTCTTTCTTGTGTCTGTTGTTCTGTCACCCCTTGGAGAACAGCAGATGTTCTGTTTTACTGTCCCATTGCGGGCATTATCTGAACAATGTAACTAACAAGTTCCAATGTAGTCTAAATTGTCTTAATCCCTGCTTGGCTACTGGAAACACCAGAGTTCTCTGCAGAAGGTGATCTTTAACCTTGAGAGTTAATGAGAAGATTTCAGCATGTTGTGCTGCTAGCTGGAGCTTCTTTTTCCCCACTCATGTAATTGGAAAGAGCTTGTTTGGGTGCCCTTGGGTTTGTGTAGTTCCCAAACTGTAGCTCTGAGCTACTCCCAACAAAAGGTCAGGCACAGCATTGCATCTTCTTGCCAAGTGCTGCACTCTTTGACTTCTGAAGTTGTGGACATGGCAGCTCTGCTGCCGTGCATCCCCTGTGGGTGAGAGGCTTGGTGGCATTTCAGCTCATTACTTGAACACGCAACTACTTGATTTGTCTTTGGAGATTCAGCTTGATCCTTGTAGATGAATGACAGAAAAGAATATTCTTGAGATCTTTATGCTCTGTGCTTTGCCTTTAGGCTGTGTTAGTCCCTGCGTGCAGAAGGAGCCTTCTGCTAAAAATTATCAATCTGAGCACATGGGTGGCATGACATGGCCTTTTCCTAGTGCTGCTTGAGATCTTTTACTCTTCTTGGTCATAAGCAGCAGATATGAACTCAGCAAATCTTGCAGAGGTTTGATAACGCTTCGAGATGAAAACGTGTTTTGTAAATATACCAACATGTTGCTAATAATCCTAGTAAATGTTTCTGTCATGGAAACAAGAGCAAGTGCCATGAGAATTGTAGGAGCTGTTAGTCATTTTTAATAGTTGTTCACAACTGTGTTCCCTCTGGATTATTAGAGATGTTAGTTGTACTTTTTGTTTTGCTATATCAGGAACTTGGTAGTGTGCATAGAAGCTATGCCTTCCCACAGGTTCTGTTGTGTATACAGCTATGAAAATGCATGCACAGGTCATGTCTGACACAAACCCCTCAACCTTTAGATGACTGTAGTTCAGTTTTCTTGGTTGTCGTAACTGCTATGCTTCAGTTAAAAACCTCTCTAAATAATTTCTGTAATGAAGGTATGTGGATTTTGGGTAATGCAGGTTCAGATCCACTTCCAGGTGTTGATATCCCCAAATCAATGGCTTCTTCATCCTGACAGTGGCCTGTGAGCTGGATGTAAGCCATCCTTTTTATACATGGGGTTTTGACAATTCCTGTACTTCTCTGCAGTGGAGCAAGTCTGGAACTGGCTGTGCTGGCCCCAGCCTGCCAGGGAAGGGAGGTTGGATGCCCTAGCTTTCTTCTCTTCAGTATGGGGAGAAGTTGCAGGCTTCTTCCTTTAAGTGAGCATTTCTGAGCCTACCCAAAGCATTTAGATCATGAACAGTATATAGTTTTTCACATCACTGCATTATGTTCTCTAACAGGAACAGATTTACCATTCAGTATTGGGGGATTTTTCAAAGTTGGGATAAGAAAAATATCTGTCATTTTCCTCAAAGCAGCTAAGAATTTGCCCCAGTTACTCCAAACCCTTGCCTGCACTGCAGAATGACTTGGGAATGAAGATATAAAATACAGTGTCTTCATTATAACATAACTAAATATCAGAGTCTTATTAGCAAAGCATTATCTTTAGTGTAGCAGAAAAAGTTGAGCAGCAGCAAAGTTGATGATGCTTCTACTGTTACACAACTACCTAAAGTAAGGAACAAATTTTGCAAAAATTCCAGGGACTAGAAGTGCATTTTTCCTACATTTGTAGTAGTAGTGTGAAAATAAGTACAGATAAAGAGGTAACCCAGCATGTTTTCAGGAAATCCATGGAGAATGTACCCCCCAAAATGAACTTGGTGCTCATTAAAACATACTGAAACATAATTTTTTGACAGACACGAGTAGAACATTTGTAGGATCTGACATTTTTGTCTTTTCTTTTGGCATGCAAAGATATTTGCATTTTAGAGAAAAGCCCAGAGAAAGGAAACATAGAGGGTGTAGGTAATTAAATTTTAATTTTGGTTTTAAAGATCTTTCTCTAATTAGCTTTAAAAGTCAGTGTCTAAGTAAATTGAGTTTCAAGGTGCAATCATCTTTTTCCTCCTGGATCTCAGTATTCAAAAGTAAGAAGAAAGAATATTAGAGAAAGAAAGGAAGATTTTTTTTATTTTAAATGCCTTTCAAGATAAGGATTTAACATTACTTCATTATTAAAATATAATTGTGGCAGGTTGATGTTTTCTTATTTCTTAATTTCAAAGTCATTGAGCAGTCGTGGTTGGGAAAATGAAAAACTTAGGTTCTATTAAAATAAATTGAAAATGATACTAAGGTAAGGACTTTCCTTCCTCCTTTTGCTTTATAACAAGACTTTTTTCGGTGGCTTAGTTTTCTTTCCACTGTCATCCATTCTTCCAGAGATGGTCTTGCATTTCCATGAGTCCTTTTGGATCACAGGCATGCTAACATAGTGTCTTCTGTTTCATAAGGGGATGGTAGCATGCAGTGGGTTTGGGTTTGTATGTTTTACACAGCTAAGTGTATTCTCTCTACATTTCTGTGAAGGTTAGGGACATATGCACACCTGTCAGGCTTTGCAGGCTGTGTGAAGAGTCCCACGACCTGCCTGGTTCATATGCCACATCTGCTAGGCCATGTTGTGCCTTTTGAGTGCTGTGGTATGGCCTCTGCCCTGCTCCTGATGTGGCAGATGGATTTCTTGATGCCGAGGTAGGATCTATGCATGTGTTGTGTATGCAACACACCTTGACATGTAGATCTGAGGGCTCACTTTCAGGAATTCTGTCTAACCTCAGCAGCTTCCTTGTTGAAAGCTACTCTTTCCCACAAACTTCTTGGTTTTACTGAATCATCATTTTCCCAGAGAAGATTCTAGAGTGTGGAGAGAAAAAGCCAGCAGTCCTATTCAAGTCTTCTCATCAGTCATCAGACCTGATGGTCTGTGTGAAGTGCTAGAAATATCCATAAGATCATTTTTTTCATTTCTGTGCCTTAAATTCACTGCACACCAAACTGTACAAGCTGCCAATGGCACTGCAGAGCTGAAACATCAGTTGAAATTTTCACAGAGGAAAATTATCTTGGCTATGCTATATAAATACATGTATGTATTTTTCTAGTCGTGCCCTCCAAGCTGACATTGGAGAGGAAATTGCTATGGGAAAGGTATATATTAGCTGTGCTCTCAGAGCCCATCATCCTTTGTGCTGAATGCCTGCGTGCAGGACGATGTATTCAGCTGGATGGATGAAATTTGCCAGATCCTCAAATGCTTTTGCTCCTGAGCATATTTGAAAATCAGAGAAGGTGATGACCCTTTTAAAATAAAAATGGAATTGCTGGCAGGAAGGGAAGGTACAACTCTGTGTTCTTAACATTTAAAGATGGTTATAAAATGTGTATTGGCTGGTTTTATAATTTATAGTGAAACTGCTGTTGCTTTTAATAAAATGAGACTTCCAGTCAGAATTTCATGATTATGAATGTGAGCATTTTGTTATCCAGCTTGGAGTTATCCTACAAATAACCATTTTCTAACAGAACTGTGGCTATATACATAACTTAATGGGATTTTCTGTCACACATAATTCTTTCTGAAGTTAGTGTTGTACTCGTGGTTGAATGCTTCAAATCCTTGAATGTGGCTCAAGAACTGAGTTAGTGGTGACTGTCATGATTTTTAATTTAATTTTTCCTTAATTCTTAGACTTTTAAAACTTCCTGTAATTCGTTATTAGATTTACTGTTTCAGCTGCTTATTTAAAAGGCACCTTAGCTGCAGAAGCAAATCAATATTTACAGTGCATTAGTGCCACAGAGAATCTGAAGCCTCGTGATTAGAGTTCATTGCTGTTTTATCCACTCTTCAAAGAAACCACAGACTTCAAACGGTATCAGCCATCATCCTGGAATCAGTGACATTGCATCGGTCCCATGCGTACTTCATCTTGTGGTTTAATTATTAAGTTCCTTTCCTTTGATTTTCCTTTTAATATTTCAAAGTATAGTCTCTTCAAATCTATACATTCCAGTAAACCAGAAGATTGTAACCAACAACACATTGGTAGAAAAATCTGTTCAATATTTTCTTTTGTGCCATTGTTTTAATGGAGAGTAGCCAAACCGTGTTGGAACGCTCTCTCAGAACAGAAGTGGAGAGAGGAATGTGGGAGGTTGTATTTACAACTTGTGGTTAACAGAAAGTGAATAAGATTTAATTCTTGGATTAATACCTGGAGCACTATTGACCATGGCCAAGCAGCAAACACTAGAGCTAGCTCTATGCGTTTGTCCCATTCCTGCAATAAATTAATTGAGATATGTTTAAATGTCTAGTTTAACTGGAAAATACATAGATCCAACACACCCAAGTAATTGGCTTTTATAATTTACCTTATTGTAGAGTTTGGTTAGTAATACAGATCACTTTTCCTTATGTATGGAACCATTTTCATAAGGAGAGACTTGATCACACTGACTGTTGATATTGGTAGAATGCTTGGTTGGGTGGTTTTTTTTTTAGTGTGGAGAAGTGTTCATTGAATGGCTGTAAATATCTCAATAATTAACCTTCTGAGATGAAAAGGGTCATATTAAAGGTGGCTCAACAGTGAACAGATTTTGTAGAGAAACTTCTTTTTTCTTGGTGCATATTAATAGTTGGGAATTCTGTTGCATAAATAAGTTTCTCTATTGTGAAATGTCTCTGCTGCTCAGCGTGGTGTAAGCTGTCAGGTTTTCTCTGTGAAGCAATAGGCAAGGCAGTGATAACTGCTCACTCCTCTCCAGAAGTGCTGACTTGAGTTCCTCTTTCTTCCTTTTGTTCTTTGTTGGCAGTTTGGCTCCTCTTCTTACAGAAGTTCACCCAAGTGAACTTTTGTTTTGTCAAGCAATTTGAAGAAGTGTAAAAAAGACAAGAACATTTTGCCGTCACCATGCTTATATATAGATGTATGAGCAGAAGGAGCAAGTGAACTCCTGTTTGAGAATTGTAATTCTGTGTTGTAGGCTGGGTAGCTGAGGCAAACAGGATACGATGTACTGGCTGCTGCTTGGAATAAGTCTAGTTTGGCATTTTCCTTCAGTGGCACTAGCTAAGCCACTTGCTGGCCAAGGCTCATCTAATACATGAGAGCGTGTTCAGGGCTACGCCAGCAGCACAGGCACCGCGTTCATGGGTCACTTCATCACTCATTGTGGGGCTGCTGCTGGGACTGCAGCTGTGCCACTGCTGTTACAGAGTAACAGCTATCATGATACTACAGAGTATCATCTATGGTGATGGGACAGTGTAATTTTTTTGTGTTTGCCATCTAGGGGGGAATGAGGGGCTCTACCTTCAGCTGCTTCGTGAAACTTGAAGTAGTTGGAGACAAGGCAATCAAAGAAAAACCCTGTTAGGAATTTATGAGTGTATACTCGGTAATCAAAATTGAAGTAGAGTTTACTCAGACCATAATTTTCTGTATAATTAATATTTCCTGAAATGCTCTTTTAATTACTTCTAGTTCAGTTATATACACGTATATGTGTGTATATGTATGTGCATGTATAAGTAAGTGTATACCTATTTATAAAAGAAAGCATTTTATTTCCTGGCAATTAACTCTTGTGAATATCTTTCTTGTGAAAATGAAGGGGAGAAAAAAAAAAAAAAGACATTTCAAAGGAAAGAGAAAGAGTACAACAACTGTGGGGGAAAAACATTAATTCTTTGTTATTCTTGTTTAGTGGAATGAACATGAAGTAGAGTGACTGTTTTGGTGTTTGATCATGTAACACTTGTGCATATCTCAGCAGCACGAGTCTTAGTTGATTAAAAAAAAGTGAAATTTCTCACACATTTTCTTTGTGTGCCACAACTTACTATATTTCTCAGTGTCTTTATAAAGCCAAGCATAATGAGATTATTTATTTTAATATTATTATACATAGCATAAACATAGAGATACTGCAAAACTTAAGAGCAGTGATTTAAGAAATTGCTATCATTGTGATTTTCTGCTCTTACTGTGACACCTGCTCCTTTGGCTTCCTTGGGAACTGTTTCATCAAAGCATTAAGACATTGACCTGGTTTTCATTCTCAGCTGTTGCCCAGTGTGCTTTTCCCACTGACTCTGCTGCTTATGTGCCACAGCTTTCACCTTTTCTTTTTCCACTTTGCATTCAAAGTTCCCAGAGCAGCAGTAAAGAGAAATACAACTGGTAAATCACATCCCCTCCATTCTGATGCTGAGGTGGGGGCATGCTAAGAGGTCACAAATACAGGCAATGAAACTTCTGTTTGGGCATGGAGACGATAGATGTGTGGATATTTGTTGTAGGATAATAAATGAAATTGGAAAAAAATTAAGTTGTATTTCAAGAGAAACTAACTTTAATGTGCCATCAAAGCTTCCAGAAAGGATTTGACCTCTACTTACATTAAAAAAAAGCCTGTCTCTTTCCAATCAGCCTACCTGCCTGCTGCATCATTTATTACTAAGGAAATATTTTTCTCCTGTCAGTCATGCCAGCTGGAAGGCTAAGGGAATCAGGGTAAATCAGCACAGATCTTGTTTCAGCTGTCAGGAAGAGACAAAAGAAGAATGCAGACTAGGAAATGGTCACTTCTGTAAGTTTTGAGAAATAAATGGAGAGTGTATTTTGGAAGGTGTGGAAGCTTCCTATGTTGCAGAGAGGCTGCTGTGCAACTTCTTGCAAGCCTGTTGTGCTGGCATTGCCCATGCTGCAGCTGTGACAATGGGATGGGGGACATCTTCTCCTTGACCACCCCATACTTTGTCACCAAGCTGTTGACTTTAGACTTTTGGCTACTTGCTTTTAAAAATTCCTGTAAGTCATCATGATTCACCTAGGGAGGTGATTCTGCCTCTCTACTCTGCCCTCGTGAGGCCCCACCTGGANCCTCTTTGTTGTTCAAGCTTATGCTGAGTGTTTGATTTTACACAGCAGCCTGTTAACAGGTAGTAGGTGTAGTGATGCTGTGTTTGTACTTGTAAAGCCAGTGACCTGTTCTAGGCTCCAAGAGTTTGGTTTTGCTCATTTTCTCCTTGTGCGGCCACGCGGCGAGGCTGTGATTTCAAGGAAAGAGACCTTGTCCTTGAGGAGCTGTGCTGAGGTCACTAACTCCTTACTCTGTGAAACCACATTTGCTCAAAACCACCCATCTAGAGCTTGAAAAAATATTTTTGCTATGTGAAAAACATTTTCAATCCAGTCAGTGTTTATTTACTTGTCTGTTTTATTCTTCAGATATGCCTCTTCACGTCCGTCGTAGCAGTGACCCTGCGCTGATTGGCCTCTCAACCTCTGTAAGCGACAATAATTTTTCCTCAGAAGAACCTTCACGGAAAAACCCTACAAGGTGGTCCACAACAGCAGGCTTTCTGAAGCAGAATACCCCTGGTGTACCCAGTGCTCATGAAAGAAAGGTACATTTCTTTCCCCTTCTTTATCCAATAAGTGACAAATGTACACAAATCTTGAATTGTTGCCACCTATTCTTGTTTTAAACTTGTGGTTTTCTGACCTCATCCACCAAACCTGATCATCAGAGGAGTGTTTGACATCCACAGCAGGAGCTTTAAAAACTTGATTTTTGCCATTAACTGCAGTTGAAGCTCTGATTACTCATTACCCTGCAAAGCAGTCCTGAGTGCTGTCATGCATTTTCTTTGAATGCAAATAGGCCTTCTCTAGAATGATTTGTACTGATCTCCATGGAAGTCCTAATGTCAATGAATAATCTGCATGCCTACAGCTGGTTTGTTCTCTCTTTCTGACACAACATTGCCAGTTTTTACTTTCTGAGGCAATAGCCAAGTATTACAAAACACAAATTGCAAATGCTGTCTCTCCTTGATAACATTATTTAAACTAAAACAGTTGGATGTAGAGTGAGTAGTTTTTCCTTCATTTTTTCCAATATGGTTTCAGTATCTCTACATGAATTGTATTATTAGTTAGAGAAATAGGCAGGAAGCTGTCTACTCAGTGTATTATTGAAAAAAATTGGAAGAAATGTTCCCTTTCGTACAGCCCCTGACATTGCCCATAATTGTGATGATAACTTGCAGACAAAAGGAAAAACCTTGTATATTTTCCAGTAAAAATGAGTCTTTTAAAGAGAAAGCTGCATTTTTGGTTACCATTCTGGCTGCACAGCACAAAATCCTGTTAGAAAACAGGCAGCTTATTGTAGCCATGTAATTTCTTCCTTTATTATTATTAATTCTTTATAGCATAAACACAAACTAAGACTCTGCAGCCAGGACTCCCATACCCCAAATAAAAAAGTCTTTACATGCTGCTAATGAAATGAACTCTCTTCAGTGAGTTAATTCAAAAACATCCATAAAAACACAGTGCTCACAGGCACTGAGGTCCACATCCTTACAGAGGTCTCAGGTTAACATGGTATCAGTGCCTTGATGGGGATTTCAGGTGCCAATGCTGTATTTTCTGTCACTTGTACTGGTATGGTACAGAAGTGCTAAGTTGTTTTGAAAAATATCTCTTATATTATTCTGTTTTGGAGAAGAAAAACAATAATCTAATCCGTTTGAAGCGTTAGTATTTTCAATTAATTTTTCTGAAAAGATGAGACTGCACTTCAGTGTGTAGATACAGAAGGCCTTACATGCTATAATCAGATTCCTTAAAGTATCTGAAGTTAGCAGAAATTGGAGAGAATTGAACAGCAGCAAGAAGCTACTCTTCTTGCATCATTAGTTGTTCAGTATGTACTTACTCTTGAGTTTCATGAAAATATTTCATGTCTGCTGGAGCTTAGTGACCAAACTGGAAAAGAATGGATGTGATCTCATGTAGTGATGGGAAGAAAGGCACACAGGAGGACATTAAATCATGAAGGTTGGAAAGTACTGATGTAGGTTAGTTAGCACACTTTATACATCAGTCCTTTGAATAGAGCAGATCAGTGAGTTCACTGTTTTGAATAGGTAAGGTGCAGTAAACAACTGGAATTAAATAATAGTTTGTGCAGTGTATGTTATGAATTAATCCCAAGTTCAGCTGTGCTAGACTGATTTTATTCTGTTTTCAGCATCTTCATTTCTTCAAGATTTTGTAGTGAATGTTGTTTCTTTTAGGAATGGATATTAGAAATACTTTCCTTTCCTCTTGCAGTATTAGCAACAATTTAATTTGTAGTATTTTTCTAAAAGGTGCATTTTTGAAGTGTCCCAAGTAAACTAGCATGATGACAGATATAGTTCAACTCCTTTCTGCCATGTGCATCGTTGGAGACGAAAACATGTCAATACTGTATTTAGCCAGAAATAGGAAGGTAACTTTATGATTTAAAAGTTAGAATTTTCAACTTATATGTCAAATCACTTACCAAAGTCTGAACACTGCATTTTTACAAATGTATTTTGGTTATTTGAACTGTAACAAGGCCTCACTACTTCTCTTTTGTTAGATTGTTTTCTTTGGCTACTCAGATAACAAAAAGTGATGGCTGTGCTTTGTTCCAGACTGTTTCATTGATTATAGATGACACAGACATTTCAAGCAAAGCAATGAGAACAATCTTAATTTTCTGCTCAGTGCATTGGGCTTCAGCACCCATATATCTTTTGTGGGCGGCTGGCACTCTGTAATGTTTTCACTGCAGTTCTCTCTCTTGACAGCACAAGAACATATGTTCTTGGGCTCAGATTTGCAGCACAGTTGTAGATTAGCAACTTTGCCCCAGCAGTATCTTGCAGAAACAAGAAAAGCGTTTCTGGGAGAGTTGCCAAAAGCTTCATCCACCTCCTGACTCTAAGAAGTGACATTACTTTCAGCCCGTCACCTCTGAAGAGAAATAACTGACAGGTAGAACCCGGTCCAATTTTTGGAGGAATTAGCAGAGGGAAACTGCATGTATCTGGCAGAAGGAATTTATTTCTTGGGGGCAAGTGAGAGAAGACTCCTTATTAGTGTTTGTTTCATTTTGGGTAAGAATCATTTGGAATGGCAAGAAAATGGGCAGATGCCCAAGTTAAGATGAGATGAAAGGGTGGGAGTGCTGCCATGCACCAAAGGCTGTGAGGAGCCAGGACATATGCCAGGAGTTCTGGGCAAACAGAAAGGGAAAAGGGCACTGGGAAGAGGAAAAATGTGAGATGTTTGAAGGATCCTGTAGAATAAACTGTGGTGCTACTTGTAGTTATTAGGGTAGATGAATCAGGGCATCAGGCTTTCCTGAGAGGGAATGACCAGAGAGGGGCACTTTGGTTTGGAGGCACCTGAGCAGGTCCTGCAGAGATTTGAATGTCTGTTGAACTTGAGATTCATTTCTACTACAGTAAGTAGGATGTTTTGGTATGAAACCTGTACACTAAACTGGATAGTCTTTCTCATCCATTTTTCATATGCTATCATTGAAAGGAAATATCATCTTTATTGTTGTGGTATCACAATATTCTCTGTGTTTCTTTCGAATTAAAATCTCAATTATTTCTGGCATCTGTGTTGTTTGCCTGTAAGAGCAACTTGAAACCAGATATTCTGTGTCCCAAAATGCTTCCTTGTTTGAAGAGTTATTATTGTTGATGATTTACAAATTATTATAGTGTTGATAACTGTACTCATCTAGGTGATTCCTGAGCTCATCCATCTGTATCCTTCCCATGAGTGGTCTCAACCAAATGATTAGGTTTCTTCATCTGTGCAGGTATTCACAAAATGGTTATCAGCAGCTTTAGTAGGTAAATTTATTTCTTGGGATTTTTTTTTTAAACTGAATATTAAACTCTCTTTCAGGTACATTTTGTGTGTGAGACACAGATCTGTGTTACCTAGTGACTACAGCCTGACTTAATCCTGTCTCTTGCTTCCTTGAGCTATTCTAATGAAAGAAGAAGAAATCTCTTAGTAAAAATACCTCCTCAAAGGCCTGCAGTAATACCTGATTTGCAAGCTGTAATTTTGTTTGAATTGCATTGAACTGTACAGCTGAACAGATTGTATGCAGCTGAGGCATGTAATATGTGCTTTTTTTTCCCCCACTGCAGTAAAATGTTTTTTTGATATTGTTGTTTTCTCAGCAACTGTTAATTTGAATCACATTCTTAATAATGCAGTACCAAAACCTATTGGCTTAACTATCTGCCCTTAATAGGTGTGAGCTGCATTAATGAAAATCACATTTCTTTCTCTTGGATGTTTGTGTTACAGTACTGGAAGAATATCAATGGAACCACCAGATATGTTGCATCATATAATTACTGTGAATTAATTATCAGTGTAGTTTTTTCAATCTGCATCTCCATTTGTGGTGAGGAATTGCATATCATGACAAATTAGGTATCTGCTTTGATTCTGCTTCTCTGAAAGACTCCAGGCTTATCTAGTTAACCTACCTGGCCTAATGCAGGGATCCACCATGGCTAACTGGCTTATGAAAAATGTCCCTCTGTGACTTTTCTGAATTTGATTCCTGTATTGTTGCATCAGAGATAACAGCATTGGTACAGCAGAAAGAAGTGAAAATGTGCAGTAAGAAGGAGAGCTCAGGAGAGAGCAATGAGAGAGAAAAATGCTTGTGCATAGGCTTCTGTGCCCCTCTTGCTCCAGGGTTCACCCACCTGGAGCTAACAAGTGGCTTGCAACGTGCTCTCTGGGGTGGAAAAGCAACAGCAAACACAAAACTGAGCGTACTGGGCACATCATTTTTAATCTATTTTTTTTTCTTCTCTTTCTGCCTTTTCCATTTTGTCAGCAGCCAGGATTTTTTGCTTGTTTATTTTCAAATGGGTTTGCCCATATATGTTTTTTGAGGTTGCAAATAGCCATGCCTTGTAAGGAGAGTTATTTTTAGGATGTGCTTGCTTCCTACTTGGAAACCTAATCTTTTTGGGCTCTGTAAATGGCAGAGAAAGAATTTGAAACTATGGGAGTGATCTAAGTCTCACCTAGTGTCACATTCTTTACCTGTATTGAGTTTCCCACATCTCACAGGTATTTTTGTTGTTCCTATAGATTGAGACTGATGACTACAAATTTTCAGATGGAGTGTAGTTTTTTTTAATGTAGTGCTTTCTAATCCTCTTTGTAAACAGAACAAATAGAAATTATTTCTCTGATGAAGTATGTCTAGATAGGAGAAAAACACACATGCATTGTATGAAAAGCTTGAACAGTAATGCTATGTCAGTGTCAAAATCAGACTTAAAGTGAACATTAATTTTATTTATCTTTGAATCTTTTTAAACACAGCTTAGTGAAGTTTGTGTTATCCTTGTCACCAAAGACATATACGAATAGATTCTAACTGTAATTCAGAGGATTGAAGAGCTCTGCATTAGAACTGTGTATGTTAGTGTCATTTTATAGCCAGGCAGCCTGAGTTGCAGAGTGCAAATCAATTACATTGATTAGGGAAAACTGGACTGAAAGACTGGGCATCATTTTTGGAGCAAGAGGCCAAAGCGTTGCTGATGCTTCTTGATAAGTTGTGTCTCTGGTTTGTACTGCTGCAGAGGGGAGGTAGTGTGTACCAGATACTGGCAAACACAATCAGCTAAGGAGAAGTACAAGGTAAATGCAAAGAGCCCTGATGTCTCTGTCATGAGAGGTTTTAAACCCTTGCGTGATGAATTCTGCTTTCAGAATAAAAATGTGGTGCTTTAAACAGAAGTTCTGAAGGATTCAATAGCCATGAATATTTCTTCATCCAGGTTTATTTGAGCAGGGCTTTTCTCTTTTCAGTGAGACAGTCATGAGTTTTGTCTTTTCAGATGTGATTTCACATAGACTGAGAGGATGGCAGAATGAGAGTGAGTTATCTACAGATGATCACATAGAGTGTTTTAATGTGGAAAATGTTGTTATAGGAGAGAGATTAATGGAAATTCAAAAAACCAAAAGCTACATGCATTGGTTTTCTTTCTTGGTGAGTGTAACTTGTTGCTGACAGCTTGTCATGTGATGATGGAATAGGTTAGAGGAATTGTACCCAAACAGAGTCCAATATAAAATAAACATAGTATATGTTATTTTTGTCCTGGGTAGTGTGTAAAATTCATGACTTTCACAGAATCACAGACCAACTGAAGTTGGAAGGTCCTAGAGATTGGCTAGATGTTGGCCTTTCTGGTCAAGGCAGGTTCAATGAGCAGGTTACTTAGGTCTGTGTCCAGTTGGGTTTTGAGTATATATATCTCCAAGGACAGAGGCTGCACCACCTCTCTGTGCAGCCTCTTCCAGTGCTGGATCACTCTTATAGTAAGAAAGTTGTTTCTTAAGTTTTGATAGAATAACTTGTATTTTTTTGTACCCATTGCCTTTTTTGCTTTCACTGCATACCATGAAGAAGAGTTTCTGACTTTCTTTAGCAGAACAGCTAGTGGTATTTTAGTGCAATAAAGAATAGAATCTCTATGAAAGAACTCAAAATTCCTGGCTTACAGAATGTGAAAACAAATATGGTATTTCTTATCATCATCATCAGGTTGGGAATGAGAGACACAAAGTGATAAATCCTTGCCTAGTACACAGAGAGGTAACAGCCAATGTGTACCACTTGATGCTGTGCTGTTCTGTTTGCTGAGTACTGTCTTTACAGACAGGATTCAAGTGTTTGCATCCAAAAATCAGCCATGACCAGATGTGTTAAGAAGCAGGGAAAAAACCAATAACAAAACCAACAAATCCAAAGTGAAGGTGTGATTTTTCTCCATTGTTTTCTGGTTTTATCACCTTTTGCTTTGAGTCACCCATTTGTGGAAGCCCATCTATCAAATTCCCTTTCAAATTCTCAGATTTGAAATTTCCAAATTTCAAATTGCAAGATACTAGAGAGATTAGAAGAGGTGGTGAGGGTTTTTCTCTCCACCTCTGCTCTGAGACTGAGCAATCCTCTGTCTCTTTCTGTGTGATGGGTGAGCAGTGTCTGGGTGAGCAATGGCTGGTCTGTAGGTGAGAGGACATGGTGCTGCAGCACGAGCTGGGAGTGCTGCGGAGGCTCTGGATGAGTGAGTCTCTTACTGGTGTTGATGGAGTGCTGGAACCTGCACAGGTCATTTGTCTTTCCACTTCACTGAATGTGGTGTACAGCAGCTCGCTCTGAGAAACAATGAAAGCTATATGTATGGCTAGGCTTCGCGAACGAAGATCCAGGGAGAGCTCCATCCACGCTCCTCATCAGCGCCTTTTCCAAGCGCGCTGATAAAAAGAGGATAGCAGATAGCACCCTCGAGCCTGAGCAATGGTTTTTTTTTTTAGGTGAGACACAGCATGCGCAGAGCTGGACCCACCCTTTAGTCCTAAGGTTCATCTGCCAGGGCCTAGCAAGCTTGGACGCTGGCAGCCAAGTCCTTAGGACGTAGGTTTTATTAGAGTGTCCTTCTCTTAGATGGAAGGCCTCACAGGGCTAAATGAGCTCCATCTGCCTGGGTTTGGAATCAGAGTTGTCCTTCTCCTAGGATGACTGCCAGAAGGCTAATGAGCTCATCCTACCCATCCAAGGATTCTAGGAACATGGGTATCACTCCCCACCCTTTCCCGTGGGCAATGAGTTTAATGCTCCCTCTGCTGTGGGCACAGTTATCGCACCAGGGGCCACAGGAGACCACAAGGGATTTTCAGACTGTGCCTGGGTATAGGATAATTGGAGTTGTAATGAATTGCTGACATTTTCTCTGCCATTGGTCTAAATGAATATGTACTTTGCAGATTCCCAAGTTGAAATGTTCATCTCTATTTTAATTTTCTTGCAGCTCTCCCAGGGTTTGGAAGTGAAAACTCTGGGCCTGAAAGAGTAGGTTGATAAAAGATTGTATAAGTTAAAAAAAAGCCCAGCAAACCAACAACAAAACAAAAGAAAGAGAAGTTGGACACTAGCCATATTGGGATCTGGGTTCTGACCAGCTTTCATCTATTTAGTTGTAACCCCCAGCCATGCATTTCCAGTATACATTTTTGTAGTTCAGGAGTTTCTGCAGATTCATATATGTCTGTCTTGTTTTCATAAAATCATTGTTGTGTATTGGTGCAAAGCAGGTTTGGATTTTGGCTGAATGTGTTAGCTAGCAAGAAAAAAAAGTTTGAAGAGCAATCCAGCTTGCAGCCTGTGCTTCCCTACAGTGTTCTGACATGAGTCTGTCTGATGTAAATGATTGTTTCAGCTTTTTTTCCCGTATTTGTGGTATTTTTAACTAATGTTACCTTGCAATGTTGTCTAGGTGATCCTGCTCTGACAGGTGGGTTGGACTAGGTGATCTTTCTAGGTCCCTTCCAACCCCTAATATTCTGTGATTCTGTAATACTAATCACACAAGAAGAAAATGAAAGACAACCAAGCAAGATAATCTCAGAATAAAATTCCAACCTCTATGTGGAACTTATCTGTACAAAGGAGTAGTATGGCAGGGGAGGAGACTGTAAGCTTGAATCAGTGGGGAAATTCAGCTGCAGTAAATACAGCATTTTAAATGAGGAACACCTAGTCACCTTCTGGGCTTATTTCCGTTATCACAAAATTTGGAACTGAAGCAGATGTCACTCAGACTACTTTTGTTTTACAACCTGACAGAAAGGGAATGATCGTTCTGTGCTAGCACCCAGTTTTATTGTCTCTCTATAAACGAGCTCTTCAGCTCCTGTATACAGATGTCCAACTTAAGAGCATTGCCTGCTGAGCACATGAAGTCACAGAAATCTGTGCAAAAGCTAAAGTCATGGGAAGCTGTTCAGTGTGAGACAGGCCTGTGAGACTGCAAGGAGCTGAAGGTGACAGTGCTGCTGTAAACTCAGATAAAAGAGGAACACGCTGCTACAAGCAACCTGTCTGGTACCTAGTTGGACCTTTCCCTGCAGACTGCAGGAGGGATTCTGGCCAAGATCTGAAATGAATTTGCAGGTTGGATGAGGTGACAGATGCTTTGTTGTGAGCCTTGCAGAGTCTCCTGTCCTTCCTGTTAAATAAGGAGGAGGGCAGTGGTGTGGGTGAGGGCTGGCAGAGAGGAGCAGTGGCTGACTGGCAGTGTGTGGAGGCACAGCCACTTGCCGCAGCTTTGGTGCATTGCCTTCATGCTCCTGATCACTCTCCCCTATGCTTATCTATGTAATGAAGAAAGAGGGGAAAAGTATTTAAATAGTTAGTCTGATAATACAGAATGGTTACCTCATCCCCTGGCATCTTTTACTTCTTTCAGGACTGCAGATGCAAATTTCTAAACATACAAACAGCCAGTTGCACCATTTTAGAGGTATGGCGACCTGAAGGCATCTACCCAACTTAAAGGGATATTATATTGCTAGAGGTTTATAAGAGATTTCAAGGTCTAAATAATACAAGATCCTTGTGAAGTTTCCTGTACCCTATTGTTTCCTGTTTCCCTTAGCTCCCAGAATATATTTAATATTGTTAAATCCTATCTTCAGAGCATACTTCTGAAATTAATTACTTACCAGTTTTTTTCCCCTCCTGCAATTTGATTGCTTGGCTCTTCCAAGGAATCAAATGACGAGATGTCAACATTTAAAATAAACAACTTTACAAATGCTCTTTCATCTAAATCCAAATTGACATAAAGCTTTGTATAAATTTAGTACAAAAGCAAGTATCTGCTGAACATGGAAGAATTATGCCTAATTATATTATTGCATTTAAACAGCCATATAAATTCATATATAGCTGGATATACATAGAAAATCTTTAGAGGCCTTTGGAAGTGGCACAGCAAAAGAGAATATTTCACTTTAGTGGAAGATGGTGGAAGGGGAAACTGGTTTCTAAGTATAATGCAGCTTCATGACATTTTAAGTTAACTGGTTCATTTGTTTTTCTTTAAAATAAACTGTGGAAAGCCATGCCTTTTTAGTTAAGAAGCTTACAGAAATAAAATCCAGCTCCTGAATTATAATTACAGAATATCAACTGCCATATGCTATTTGGTTTGTTTTGCATTATCTCTGGTGAGGTTTTATTGGGAGATTAATAAGTAACTAGTGAGTGGAAGCAGCAGCTTCTTTCCTGTCACTCATTCTGAGAGCCAGCACTGCCTGGTAATTTCTGGCTTTGCATGTGTACGTGCAGAGATCAGGACTTTTTTGCTTTTCCCATTGTAAACAAGAGAGATAAACAATGTTTTGGCTAGGCAGTCTCATGTGTTTTAGTTTACTCCTATTTAGCCCATCTTCTTTGTTGTATTTACATACAACACCACAGGCACAGAAAGCTGTCCATTCATAGTGGCTCCTTTTAGTGCTTTTTTTTTTGAGGTCAGGCCTTGCTTGTCAATCAAAGGATAACATGGAATATTTGAATGGGAATGGGACAACTCTGGAAATTTTTGAGCATAAGGTTATAGAACTTAAGCAGAACATTGCCTTTTCAATTTGCCTTTTTCCTCATGGGCATCTAATGAGCAATTGTTGATGCATAATGCATTAATTCCATTCATGGAGCTTTAGAGAGGGTCATTTCTAAAGAGAAATCTTCCTGAAAACATCAGAATGCCTACAGAGTGCTCATTCCCTTCATCTATTTCCATCATTAATAGGGCATGCAAGTATTTTGTTAGACTAATAAATTTACATCTTTTGCATTCTAAAAGCAGTTTTCACTGGGTGCTGGCAATGACCAATATTCTGGGTCAGAGCTGAAAGGAGGCAAAAAGCTGTGATAACTCCTTATTGTGGGAATCCTTTTCTACTTTACTCCTTGGAGAATGGCCTAAGATCAAAGGATCATGATACTGAGTGTCTAGAACTGGTTCCATCTTACATGCATTAGAATGACCTAAGATCAAAGGTTCCTGATACTGAGTGTCTAGATCTGGTTCCATCTTATATGCATTAGGTGGCTGGGCTGTATCTGGATGATTGTAGCTGCTGGGGTTATGTTCTGCAAAACAACTGAAAACAAAAAACCCAAACAAAAAAAAGCCCAAGGTACAAGACAAAAGAATGGATAGCAAAAAAGAAGTCAGTGCCCAAACTGATCTCTCTTTCTGAAGATCCTAAATGAGAGGTAGGCAATTTGCTGACAGCTGAAGTACACATATCATGCTAATGTATCATTTCATCTACAAGCTGCAGAGTCTTTGATGAGGAGCTTGTTATATACATATACATATATATTGGAAATCATCTGAAATTAAAAGTATAGCAAAATTGCTTCATTTTTCCTCTCCTCTTTCACCTTCCAGGAAAGCCCCACAGGGACACCATGCTGAACTAAGTCTTAAGGTGTTAGATTATGTGTCATTAAAAATACTGCAGAGTGCTGCTGTTAAGTGTGGTGGTCATGTTGTGACTTGGCAGTTCTGGTGTTATATTGATCAATGGCCTGTAGTCCTCAAAGATGTTTGGGAAAGAAACTTTTTTCCAAAGAAATTAGGGCATTTAATTGTAACTGATGATGCATGTCAGCTCTGGTCCCAGGAGGGCTGGGCTTACAGCTGCAGCTCCAGAAGAAATAAGGATTCCCTGTGTGACCCTGATGGCTTCTGTACTATTGAAATTAAAAGTGACACACACCTTTTCCAGTCAGCTGTTCAGAGTATGTGTGCTATGCTAGATCAAGCTGAATAGAAGTCAAGCTTTCTGGGTTAATATTCACACCCTATATATGTATTTTAAATACCAAACAACAGTGCAGCTGGTTCAGTAAATCCAAATGTCTAAGCTGCAGCAATGTGTTTTTCACCTCCACGTGATATTACAGCATAAACTCTTCTGGGTCAGTACAGATAGTATTAGGAGTAAACTCCTTGCAGAATTCTTGACAATAGTATAGGTATACCAAAGAGAGGCATAATTTAACTCCTTTAGCTTAGATAATTTCCCTCCAAGCAATAAGACTGTCCTGCATGATTCAGGTCAGAGACTTAGTGTTTGAATGACTGAAGAATAACATATCTTGGACATTTTTTTCATCCCTCTAGCTCTTGCAGAATACTCTGGTGCACGAGTAGTGGATGCTGTGTGGAGAGAGGTTTTTGTGTAGCATAGATAAAAATAGGTTTGAAAAAAAAGTTTATATTGAACATTGTAAACATGAATCAATGTAAAATGGAATTATCTATAAAGCACAGGAATACAGAAAACATCTTGTTACATAGGAAGAATTTTCTATTCATTCAGACTAGGTGATGCTCTGCCAGATAGTCAATTATTGTTAGATGACAATACTCATGCACTAACTGTGTGGGGCTTTTTTGTGCATAAAATGGGCTTTTCTTATTTCTTTGTCAGATTTTGATTTTGTTGTTATACCTTCCCACCACTTTGAAGAAGAGAAATTGTTGTTTTGGCTTATAGGAACTGTGCCACCTCTGTCACCACAAGACAAGAATTGAATAAGAGAAGCAACTGGAAAAAATCAATTTGTACACACTGTTCCCTGGCTTTTATGGCTCTGCTAAGGGACAGTTGTACAAAACAGCAACTGACTTCCACTGTCCCTTTCTAAGCAAGAGCCTGAGCAAGTTTCTAGTTTGTTGTGTGGTTAACCACGCTGGAAAACTGGAATTTTTTTTTTTTTTTAGTTACTGAAAGTCACAAAGTTCTTAGTCATTTGTAATAGGGTAAACTAATTTATGATGGTGATTTGTTAGGCTGGTTACTTGTGCAGACATTTTTACAAGGCTCTCTGGTGCTGGTTAAATTCAAGCTTTAATGTCTTGAAATAGAAGACTTATTTTGTGCTACAGACTCATCCATAGTTGTCATCCATTAAGAAAGCTGAAATTTGCTATGTCTGGGAAAAGATTGCTCTTGCACAGGAAGCTTTTGAAAACTCTGCTATGTATCACAGGTATACTGAGACCTGAATTTCCTAACAAAGCCTCTCATACCTTTACAAGAAATAAGGTTGTGAAGGATAATTGTAAGGGAATTGATGCTACACTGCATGTTTTAGAACATTACTGTGCCAGGCCAAAGAAACAGCAATACAGTAAATAGGGAAAGGAAGCACTCATGCTGATAGAATGAAGTATGGCTTTAAGAAAGGGTCCAAAATCTGCTCTGTGCTACAAATAAATAAAAATAGTTTTTTAGCTGTGAATGTGTACTGGTATTTGTTTATTCTTTTAGAGATTTTTGAGATTCCTAGAAGTGATGGTACTGCAAAATATGTAGGACTAAAAGTCTCTTTTGAAAAATAGATACCGTCTGCAAATTATCTGATTTGGCATGAAGATAGACAAACACTGACTGGAAAAAATACTCTGCTTCTGAAGGGAGGATACTTAAAGTATATTTAGAATCCTCTTTTGAAAAGCTAAGCAAAATTTCAGTTCCATATATTATTTTAGTTGGAGGGAACTAACCTAAGTGAGTTATCAGTGATTCATTGATTTTGGGCTAAGGGTAACTCCCATCATTAAGGAACTATCTCTGTGCCTTTATTGGCTTTTACTGATCAGACTAGGTAAGGACTAATCATCTTCAGAAGCTGAAGAATTTGTACAGCTTGTGGGAAAGATGTGCAGACAAACTCATCAATTAAAAATGAAAAAAATCTCTTTTTCTAATCGTTCTCAATGGGATAAATGCATCTCTGTGAGCACAATGTCTGCTGCTGTTTTACAAATGTGACTGTATTTGTACACCTTCAGGCAAACCAAGCAAAGCATTATTATGTGGAATAATAAATTCAGCTTCTGAACTCTAGAGCATGCTATTCTGCTCTAAAGGACAGTACCTGGAGCAGTGAGACAGCTTTGATTGTAAAACTGATTACATACAGAGACCTGGGAAAATTCTATAGTGGTCTTAGCTGTCTCTGGATGGACTGGTGTGTGGTATATTTGCTTTTGGTGAGAGTAAAACTAAGGAAAGTTTTCTGAAAGCCTTGCTGAGCATCTACTTGGAAAGTGAGGTTGGAAAAGAGAGGTAGTGAAGCACAATGTGGTGCAGGAACTACAAATCCCCCCAAAGGCTTTAGCTGGGCTTCCCTGGTGTGACAAAGGGGAGCTTTGGCAACTGAGTGGCCAGGCAATCACATTGCCTTGTGTCCAGCCAGACCTCTGTTCTCCTTTGTCACTCTTCCTTTTGTATTCATTTAATAACCAGCTGCATTGTTGGTGTGCAAGGACTGGTTGTTTTTTATAAGACACTTTTTTGTTTCTTTTAAACTAGAAAGATGAAAACTACAGGAGCCTACCACGAGATACTAGTAGCTGGTCTAACCAGTTTCAGAGAGACAATGCTCGTTCATCGTTAAGTGCCAGTCATCCCATGGTGGACAAGTGGCTGGAGAGGCAAGAACAGGTAATATATATGTGTCTCTATATATATATTACTTTATCAATCTAATCTTTATGCTACTCCAAGCTATTACCAAGTGTATTCATATATGATATAGGCTCTCTAAGCATGATACAAGCACCAGCATTAATGCTGACTAAATTTGTATGAGGTTCTTTCTGCTTCCAAAAAAACCTGCATTATGACTAAAGTGAACAGCTGCAGATTATTTCATTTTTCAGTCATAAACATGTTTATAAAGGTATGTGGAGTGCTGCTGGTTTTTTACCAACAGGGTTATTTTAACTAGAAATGTAAATTTTAGTATTTGCCTTTGAAAACTAGAGAATAGCCAAATGTGGATCAGTTTTGGCATTACACTTTTAAATGCTTGTTATTCTTAATATTGTAAAATATATTACATATAGATTTGAAGATAGTGCTGTTATTTATTTAGTGTACATTTATACTTCTTTTAATCTTGGGGGTTTTTTTTGAGACACTAGGTAATCCCAACTGTGGTTTGTTGGTTTTTTTTTTTATTAATAAGTTGGTAGCCACAGAAGTTAAAAGGTCTCAAAATATCCTAGCATTCACTTTGTCTGAAATATTCCAGGAAGTGTCTTCAAATGTATAACAAAGTGCATCTCTACTATGGAGACTGGAAACACAACATGAAGCCAATATATAGAGGATAGTGCATATGAGGATTATAATCTCATTTTTCTTCTTTATACAATGTGACATGAAAACATTGAGTTTTTGCATTGAACATAAATGTACAAATTTTGTGTTTTGCAGCAATAGAGCATAAAACCAGAATTTACTTTATACAGAGAGTAGTAATCAGAGTTAACTGGTTGAAGTCTGAAATTGCCAATATCATGTTTCTTCTGAGTGTGTTTTCTGCTTTTTATTTGTTTGTGCTGGTGTTCTTTTTTTGAGAGAGGCAGAGAGAGAGAGGATGCCTTCTTTAAATGTGTTAATGAATCTGTATGTACCTGGAAGATGAGGATCCTTTTGTGGTTTCTTATCAGCAGGATAATTAATTAGATGGAAACCTGTTTAATAGGGGATGCACAGGAGAAAAAAGCCTGTAGTGAGAGTGGGATGCAGCACAGCTCTGCAGAGGAAGGGAGAGAAGGGCCTGGCAGGGGATGGAGAACCTACAGAGATACTCTTCCACTCTTTTTTGTGTTTTATACTCTTAATATCTGTTTCAGTGTTCTCTATGGGCTGTTTTGTTTCCCACTGGTTAAGCCTTTCACTTCTGAGAAGAAGAAACTCAAGCAATGAGGTTGCTATCTGGCATAATCAGTTAATTTAGCAACTTCCAGTCCTGTTCCCATGTGCTCAACAGATCTGTGGACAGGCTGCAGTGGTCTACTCACCCTGCCAGTACATGCAGGAAAAGTGGCACATACCAGGGATAGTAATAGTCCTGGTCTAACCTGCCTTTATGGCTCTTTAGAAAAGGTTGCAGTAAATGCTGGCTTCATCTTGCAGCCTCCAGAGGCTTGTTGTTGGGTTGCTCTTGTGGCTTGAGTTGAGTTACTTCTCTCAAAGCTTGCCTTGTCTCTTCCTTTTGAATATAAGGCAAAAAGAGTTTCCAGGTTGATCTTTGTCAGCTTCTAACATACATGAACATGCATTGGGATTCTGTGTGTATGGCTAGGCTTCACGAACAAAGCTNTTCTACTTTGAGGAGTAAAGGTATGATGTGCCAAAGTTGGGCTATGGACAACTCCCCATTTCCTATAAACACAACTATGGAGTAAACTATGTAATTCTGCAACATCCCAGCTCATTCTGCAGAGGAAACTGCAAAAGACCTTGTATCTAGGAAATTATTATAAGCTTCTCTAACAGAGACTAATGTAGGCACAGAATTAGATATGTTAGAGTTGTTGTTAGAGAAATATTTCTGTAAACATCTTGGTTTTAATGCCTAAAAATGGAGGAATGCATGAAGCCCATTACAATTCTGGCAAGTAATTGCTTTTGCTCTTATCTATTGTGCTTTACTAGGGCTCTGCTAAATTAGAGTGATACATCAAAGAAATGGAAAAGATTAATTCTGCATTCTCTATGATATTCTGGTTACACATGCTGGTTAACTATAGCTACCTAAGGATTGTTCCCAGTTAGTTCCAGAGCCCTCTAGTTGTCCACAGGGCAAATGATCCATGCATTTCTCAGAAAGTTTTGGTATTCCTCAAGCCCATGAATTATGTGAAACTGTACCAAAGGAGCTTTTTAACATTGTAAAGCCAAAAACCCAAATACAGTTTCAGAATACAGTTAGAAAGTTAAGGATTATATTTTTTACTCTTTCACTCAATTATTTCTTCCTACAGGTTGTCATGTACTAGGAAAAAAAAATTGCAATCTCTAGTTCAATTCTGGAATACCTTAAAAAAAAAGTTGGATTTTGTTCTTCATCTTGCCCTCCACAGCACTTTCCTTTCCCCCACAGCAACCAAACTTTGAGGAATAGTTGAAAAAAATCTTATTTCCTCTGAAATTTATTCAGATATATGGTAATGTCACTTTTATTTGAGAAATCTTTTTTTTTTTTCCCCTCTGTTCACCTCAAGACTTGCTCAGGCCCTGATTAAATCTGGACTCATGCTGTTTTAGTACCAGGGAGACATGAAAAGGGAAAGTATGAAAGAGTTAAACTTTTCACCAATTCCTTAAGTACACAGAAAACTTCTCTGCTGTGGTCATTTTAGTTTCATTAGTCAAATGTTGGAACTCACAGCAGTCAAGACACCTTGAGCTGAAGTAGGATATTCCTTGCTGTGCTGGCAAGGTCCATGTTGCAGAAGGATTAAGAGCCCTCCACTGTGCTGTGTGCTGGGAAGGGGTGTGGGAGCAGCTAGAGAGGGAAGTCCTCCATCAGCCCTGCTTCATTACAAAGGGTTAATCAGATTTGCAAATACAGCAAGATTGGTTCAGTTAAAGCAACATGTAAATTTATGTACGTGTATATACCTATTTGATATACATCTGTATTTGTCAATGCATGAAAGCAAGGTAGGAGATGGAGCAAAGTGTCATAGTTGTTTCTGAAGAACAGATCTGATTCCTAAAATCCCAGCAGCTTTCTAATATCTAGCAAAAGCCAGAGATTAAATCAAATCAGATCTGTTCTGAAAGGGCAAGAGAAGCTGGTTACTGCTGCTTTCTTCATGAGCAGAAATGTGCTGTATGGAACACTTCCCCTAAGTTATTCTTGTTCCTGACATCTGCCCATAGTTCTGGTACAGGTTCTCTGGTTTCTTTCTCAACAAGATCAGATGTGCAAGTAGCATATGGTCTTGTATCTCCAGCTGTAGAATATACCTGCCTTCAGCTTGTATTTTCAGCAAAATAAAGCCTGCTTTTAACATGATTGAATATGCTCTCTTAAAACATTTGGATGCTATAAATTAGTGCATTTCAGCACTGTCAGATGAAAAAAAACCATAATCAGAGTTTCAGAGGTAGGGTGGTGAATTTAAACCACTAATTTCCCATGTATTCTCATGCTCCAGCTTACCCACATTGTCAAATATCTCATTTAACAACAAAGCCTCTGCTTCTATTTCATGTCTTAATGTATGAATAGAAGTCAGAAATACAGCTCATTTATTTTGTGTAGTTCTGAATGTTTCACAGTGGTATAGCTAATGTATATAAATATTTTTATTTTCACTAGTGCACCTCTTTTGTGTTTCTCCTTGTCTGACAGGTGTATTTTGTTGTGACTAACTACAGTGGAAGGGTCTGCAACTTTTGTGTTTCATGGGCTGGAGATGGGGAGTCTCAGGGGTTGGAGGCTCTAATCTAATATTCTTCACATGCAGAGGTTGCAAGTGCAGTAAAAAATATTGTCAGTAGTAAGGAGTTGTCTGGCTGCCAGAAGAGCACCCTGGAGCCTTAACTAAACACAGGTGGAATAATATTCATTTTTTCCTTTTTTTCTTTGACTAATGACACCTATGGAATATTTTTGTATATGGAATATGGTCATCATTATGACATAATTTTAAATAGCCTCTGACTTCTCATAATTGTGTAGTGATATTGGAGTATCACTGATCTGTACATGGCTATAATTAAGTGCCTCTTCTGTAGGCTTGTTTCAGGTTCTCCATGTGATGCATTTATTATTATTATTATTATATTGGGAAAAATACATACATAGTGAGCTCCAAAATGAGAAATTTGTATTGAAGTAATTTTAATGTGAGTGCTTACATAAAAATAACCAAACTCCTAATTTGTAGTACTAGAGTTGAGGCATGTGTGAGCTCAGCTGGGTCCCTTCCAGGCTGGACCCTGCTGAGATGCTTCCAGCAGCTGAGGCTGTGGTGGTAATGAAGTGCCCAGTTCCCTTACACACATCCTGATCTGGGTGACCTGCTGGAGCTGGTTTTGTGTTATGTGTCAGAATGCTTAAAAAGGGACATGGGAGAATAAAACAAGCTCTAATGCGAGATCTCTATTTCTGTAGTTATGATTTCTCCTTTTAAGGGTAGATTTTTTTCCACATTGTGTGAGAATCAGAATCACAGGTCTTCTCTAGGTTTAAATCTTTGAACCTAACTGCCTTCAGATCCAGCTTTCTAGATGTAAACTTAATTTCCATATTTAAAAACCATTTGATTTTTAGATCCTAACTTGGTCTCTTTGTGCTTTTTATGTAGACTCTAATTCCTACTCCCTAGAAGAGTTGTTATACCTTCTAAATTCAGACAAATCTCTGTATTCTTCTGTAGAAAAGTTGGAACGAGGAGATTCTTCTTGTTTTTCTTGGAGTCATGAACGGATTTGAGGTTGTTTTTCTGTGCTGAGGGTTTCAGTTTATATGAAGGAGGAGGTTGGAATAAACAGCTTTATTGCTTGGGGACAGCTGTAGTAGTGATGCTTTTATAAACAATGTTCCATGCTGGCATCTATCTTGTTCTCCTTTGAAAAATAATCTGTCATTTCATACTGTGTATTAACTAGGTGAGACAGTTTCGGGGCTACAGTCTACTTTCAGTTATATGCTGCTGTTTAGAGATGAATTCAGTGGCAGGATGCAGCTCTGTATGTGTCCACAATTAAAAGAGAAAAAAACAAAACAACCAGACCAAAACCCAGAAAAGATGATTTTACAAAAATACTCATGGGCAGAAAAATACCTACATCATGTTCAGGTCTATATCTTCACACTTAAACACTCTCATAGATGTATGTACACATAAGTAGGCAGATGATCTGGGCTGAAATGGAAAGAATCATACAGCAGCCCATGCTGGAAGAGACCTGGTCATCTGGTCCAGCCTTTTGTGAGAAAGAGAGCCTAGATGAGACTACCTAGCACTTTATCCATTCCCCTCTTGTCGTTGTCGTCGTGGCTAGGCTTCACGAACGAAGCTCCAGGGAGGGCTCCATCCACGCTCCTCCTCAGCGCCTTTTCCAAGCGCGCTGATAAAAAGAGGATAGCAGATAGCACCCTCGAGCCTGAGCTATGGATTTTTTTTAGGTGAGACACAGCATGTGCAGAGCTGGACCCACCCTTTAGTCCTAAGGTTCATCTGCCAGGGCCTAGCAAGCTTGGACGCTGGCAGCCAAGTCCTTAGGATGGAGGTTTAACCTCTTAGCTGGAAGGCCTCACAGGGCTAAACGAGCTCCATCTGCCTGGGTTTGGAATCAGAGTTGTCCTTCTCCTAGGATGACTGCCAGAAGGCTAATGAGCTCATCCTACCCATATTCCCCTCTTGAAAACCTCCAGTAATGGGCTCTCTACTGTGTCCCTGGGAAGGTTGTTTCAGTGACTGAACTTGTTTATAATAGAAGCACTCTTGCTGTTTTCATAGCATGCTTGTTGCTGCTCCCATGCCATGTCCTCACAAGCGCTGGTGGTCACAAGGTGATATGAGCTAGCAGCAGCAGCCCTGCTCCTGGCACTGCTGCTCAGTGGTGCCTCAGGTGGGTGCTGGGGGCTGGGCACAGCCCTGCCTGGGTGGGTGAGAGTGTGGGGCACAGTGGCCCTGTGACAGCAGAGTGAGCCCTGTACCACCTGCCAAAGTAATGCAGAAGGGAAACACATTAGTAAAATGAAAATTTGTCCTCATTCCCTCAGTGGGTAATAGAGTTAATGAAAATAGATCTAAGCAAATGAAGATCATTTATTTCATTAGTTTACGGTGCTGTATAACTTTTCAGGGCAGTGCAGCCCTTCTGTAGAAAGCTGAAATAGATGCAGTTCCACTACTCGCTTCAAAGACCACAGAGGTTAAAAGTTTTAAGTGTATTAAAGCAATTCTGTTAATTGTGCCTATAGAGGATTCTCCCTTGCCCTTGGTAAAGTAGTCTTAATTTAAAATTCACATTATGCTTGTTCTCCATTCTAGCCTTTTAACCAAAGTGTAAATATGTGATTACTTGTCACTTTGAGGCTTAAAAAGAAATTATGCATTTTTGTTTCAGAAGTAGTACATGGTATTGATACTTTAACTTTTTTCTCTTCTGTTTTGTGGTGTTTTCTCAGCTCTACCTTTCTGATAGTCCTCCATACCTGCTTTGTGGGTTACATCACAAGTTTCTACAGGACAACCACCAATTTCTTGGGGAGAAAGAGATGCCAATCTCTAAACTCCAGCTCCTCAAATCCCTTCTCTGTTGTCCTTTTTTATGATCTATCAGAAAGACACCTTTCCAAAGTGGATAGTTATACCAGACACTGTTGGTTTTTGTACCCCCGCCTTGTTCCTTTGAAATTATGAGAAAACCCAAAACTGATCATTTACTTGGTTTTGTTGCCAAGCTTTTGTGATTCTGCACTGGAAGTCAGTCTGGCCTTAGCTTAAGTATCACATTAACTTAATTTTCAGTTAACTTAATTTGCATAGAATTTGCTTGACTTGAAATGAAATAAAAAAGTGGGGTTTTTAATATTCTGATTTTCTTCCTTGTACAATTTTCTTCAGATTGGCATATGTCATTATTTTGAAGAAATAGTTATATTATCAATTGGAAGTGGAAGTTGTAGTCCTACCTACAATGCAGTAGAACAACTTACCTGCACAGGAACATGGATGTGAGGGCTCTTGGCTTCTCACTGTAGTTTTTAGGTGAGATTCAGGTGGATCACAGCTGAGTCATGCAAGTCCATTCCAAATAGAACAGAAATAAAGTCAAAGTGATTATTTTGGGCAAGGCAAAATGACAACTTTTGTCTGAGTGGGAATCTTATCTTTAATTCACATTCAATCTTATCTTTAAATTACTTTTTTCTTTCTATGAATTACTAGTTTTGAGGAAGATGCTTGTAGAAAAGGGCCAAGCTTGTCCTTTGATAGTTAATTTATCTCCTATTGATGGAGATAGGAAAAGTGCTTATACTTTCAAATCCTGTCATTTTAATGACATGGTTGCACTTTGCTCTAAGGGAGAATGGTACTTTTTAACTTAGAGTTAATAACTGAGTGATGTGGAAGTAATTTGTCTGGGGTTTTGTTTTATTTTGGGGTTTTAAATTTAATCTCAATTTTATTGCTTAAGCACGAGCATTTCATTACTGAGTGTAGTCCTGTTGGCTGGATGAAGTGGTTATTGTAATTTATAGGATGCTTTGAGAAATGCCATGGGTTTCTCATGAAGTGACACAGCAAGATTTAGTGAGTGCAGCAACTGAGTGAATGGAATTACGTAATATGACCTAGCTGATGTGAAATACCAGAAGAGTTTAATTTATTTCATCAGTATAAGTGGATGAGAGAAGAAGATAATAGACCAGCCTTGCCAATTCATCTCCTGACTGATCTGAAAATAAGTCCACTCTAAATTTATCTTGAAATGACTCGGAGTTGCTTGTGAAATGGTCAACCCAGGTTGATTCCAGGGCTGGGGAGAGGGTGAGCAGGGAGAATAGGAATTTAGTTGGTTAGCAAATCAGGATATATGAAAAAGTTGTTTACTCCTACATGTCACATTCAAAATAGAAGAAACAACAATCCCTCTTCTTCTTATTCTTTGTTTTAGTTTATTTTTATTTGATCTGTTTTAGTAAATAACTGTTTTCATAAGACCAAACAACTAACTGCTAACAGCCTTGTGCCACTGATAAAAGCTTTTGCTGAGTCCCTGTGCCAAAGAAATACAATTGGTTTGTAACTGATGCAGTTATAGTGGTTGAGGGAAATTCCATACTTGGGATACACAGAACAAATACAGCACAACTAGTGTTTCCATGAGGAAGCAATTGGTTGGAAGCATGTGAAGCAGGTGGCACTACAAATGCTAATGAGCTAAAGATTTTCTGTAATATAGTGCTGTAAAGATTTTACTTTTGAAATACATACTTTGAAGCTTTGATCTCTTGTATGTGGTATTTTAAGAATAAAATTGTTGCCTGGATTCCCTATTAAGGTATCACTCACTTTCCTGCCAGCTGCATGTTATTACTTCAACTTCAATTGGATTGATGTTTTTTATGCTTCTTTTTCCAGCCCAGAGATGACTATTTATGAATTTGAGCAAAATCAGTTGTCTGTTATTATTTTAGCACATTTGCCATTTAAAATATTGTTTGTTTTCACAGTTTAAAAATTAATGTTAAGGGCAGCATACATATATGACTATTTCCAGAACAAAAAGGAAAAAGATGATCCTGTATATTGCAAACATTTTTGCAGGCTGTGGAATGAACACCCAAGGAGTGAGGTATGCAATGTGAGCAAAACCTCTAGCCAGAACAGTAGTCAGGAAGCCAGTGTTCAGTCACCTTGTATCAAAGCTTAATTTCCTCCTGCTTTTGCATACCCTCCTTTATCTTCAAAAATCTTTACTTTCCTAATGTGTAGGAGTTCATGATTGCCTATAATTTCAAAGTAGGGACTAATTAAAAGTCCTCAAAGAGAGCAATCCTATCTGTGAGCATCTCTATTTAAAACTATTGAAAGTTACACTAAGTATTCCATCATAGCATTTTTATTTATCTTGATTTTCTAGGCAATTGTTCCAACAAAGCAGAGATTTCATAAAGCAAGCCCTTGTAGTTACACTTTGTCCCTATAAACAGCTTTCTCTTCATGAAGACTCTTTTAATTCATTCTGATGCATTTTGCTGGTGATTTGAAGGTTAGGAAATCTGGTATCTGTACAAAAGCAGCATCTTATAGCATTATACTTCAGTAGGATAACATGCATCACAGCATTCTGGGGAGATGAAATTAATGGGAATCAAGGACCTCTCCTATGAGGATAGGCTGAAGGAGCTGGGATTGTTCAGCCTGGAGAAGAGAAGACTTCGGGGGGACCTAATAGTGACTTTCCAGTACTTAAAGGGAACTTATAAGAAGGCTGCAGAGGGCCTGTTTGCAAAGGCCTGGAATGAAAGGACAAGGGGCAATGGTTTTAAACTGGAGAGGAGTAGATTTAAATTGGACATTAGGAAGAAGTTCCTCACCACAAGGGTGGTGGAACACTGGCCCAGGTTGCCCAGGGAGGGGGATGAGTTCCCATCCCTGGAGGCATTGCATGTGAGGCTTGCCAGGGCTCTGGGCAAGCTGATGTAGTTGGGGATGTCCCTGGCCACTGCAGGGGGGTTGGACTAGATGAGCTCCAGAGGTCCCTTCCAACCCTAACCATTCTGTGATTCTATGATTCTATGAACAGCCAAACATTGGGTAGAAGGGACTTCAGCTCTGCACTGCTGTGTAAGGAGACAGCAGAATGTACTGGAGTGTAGACTGGGAAATGTGTAGGAAACCAAAACAACACAACACAAGTCATTATATCTGAGTCTGTGTGAATCCCTAGTCCTACACCATTGCGCCACAGTTCCCTGATGTCTTTTCTTCATTTAACAGCTGCTTGTTTTTGATAGCCTTGGTGCATGTGAAATATGAATAGAGGCACAGTTGAAGAGAAGTTGTGCCCTCCCATGCTGAGCCCTGGGGGGTTTGAGCACGCGGGTGGCCAGGCACACTTTGACTTGTCTTCTTCTAAAACCAAACAGCAGAATCCTTGGGTGAATTCAAAGCAAGCAGTGCTTGCCCCTGCAGCTGGGACTCTGTGTCAAGATGGTGGGATTCATTGCAAAACTGCCTCCTGGGCTGTTTCAGTAGGCAAAGAGCAGCTGCCAAAGCTCTGCTGGCTTGCACTAGCTGCGAGGCAATGGGTGTCCTGGTGAGAAGTGGTACCTTTCTGGGTCATCCAACTTTGGAACCTCTACAAAAGACAAAATCTATTTGATTCATCGCAGTATTTTTCTGTTTGCCAGTTAACATACAGCAAACTTTCTGGTTTTATTGTTCAGCTTTCTTAGTATTCATCCCTATATGTGTTAAAGGAAGTATGAAGTGTGTGTTCATAATTGTTCATCTACTAGAAATACAGAACTTTTCATTAACTGCCTGCTTTTAGAAGCAGTATTTTAAAGTACTGTTATTCATGATGCATATATATATATATATGTATCTATATGTTTAAATATGTCCATCTAGAACTTGTAACACTTTCTCACAAATGTTTTTCTAGTAACTGTGTTTTAAATCCATTCATGTTGTGGAGTTCTCAGTCACATTCCTGATATTATGGTTATCCTGATAATCATTATAATAAAATTATAATAAACATAATAATATTTTAGAAGAGAAAGTGCCCAGTATAAATTCTGCATACTAAAAGAGGTAGTAAAGAAATATAATTTTATTTCCTTTGAATTTGACTTGGTTTTTTGAGCCCCAAAAAGCAGTAGTCTTCATGGTTATTTTTATGTGGTTATATACAGCTAGCCTGAAATGATGATGCTGACATAAGATACTAGCTTTGTTCAATCATGCGAGCTGTGGCAATTTAATTCATTTAATAATCTGGAAAATTAGTCTTAAGTAATGCATTTACTACTACTAATTACTAATTTCAAGTCCTTATTTTAAAAAGATCTTTCGGGAAAGGCTGAACTTCAAGCATATTGGTACTGCACATCAGTTTCACAACTTAAAAAGCTTGGATTATTTTTCTTTCCCTGTTTTAATAGCAATTGTCTGAACTGCAGTGGCTTTTAGAGTAGTTGTGGTGACTGAAATCAAGGAGACCCTAAATAAGGTTGGAGGTCAGCAAAGCTCTGAGGGTGGCAAAGTTTAACCATGTGGAATCTGGGAAGCACAATCTTGCTTCCATCTGGATTGAGAAGCTTGGCTATTGCTTCAAGTAATGTTTCAGAAATGCTTAAATAACCAGTTCATGCTCTGTCCTGTGCTATCACAAATCAGTAAATGGATTCTGCAAGTCAATTCTCTTATCTCATTTACACAGTTCATTTTTTTTTCCTGAAGACATTAATTTCACATTTTAGGATAGTTTAATTTTGTTCTCTTCTATTTTAGTGAACTAGCAATGCAGCTATCACCATCACTGACATGCCATTTTTTTCTCTCTACAATACAGTGTATTTTGTGGCTCTAGTGCAGCAGTAGACTGGCCTAGAAATCACAATCTGGGATTATTGTCTTTGTGTATCCTCAAGGAGTAATATTTTAAAGTTGCTGCATCTGTTGGTACTTAAGAGCACAATTTTTACTTTTTATTTTTGCCAGTTTTTACCATCTGTTTGTCTGTTTTTTGGCTCCTGGATTTAATTTTTCAGTTTAATTTCTCAGTTGCACTGGGATTTCTTTCTCTTTCTCACACATGCTCTTTTTGACTCATCCATGAACCTACATTAAAAAAAAAATATTTACAGCAGTTGCATAGTAAAATTCTTACCCTTCACAATTTTTTTTATTGATATCTTTTAATCAAGTCTTTCCTAGTAAATACATGTCATTTTTGGAAGTGAACTAACTTTTATTAGTCTTTGTTTAAGTATTAAAAATTAGTTTGGATTGAATTGAAGCATTTTGGCGGGAAAAGCTAGCTTGGTCCCATTAAACACATTATAGTCTTTCATACTCATTTAGTTTTTAATGCCCCAAAGGGATTAATTTTTCTGAGAAATCTGTGTTATAATCATAAACAGACATAATTCAGTAATTTTCTCATGAAACATTGGCTGAAGTTTTGGCACTAGCAGCTTGAAACTCACACAGGCAGGAACATTTTTGTTTGAATTCCAAGAAAAATAATAATGAAATATATTAAAATAGGAACAAAAACACATACAGTGTGCTACAGTCTGTTTTCAGTAAAAAAGGATGTCTCTTCAATTGAATAAATGTCTCATGAATTCAGGCATGTCCTAGCATTTCAAGAATGTTCTGATACTACTTGAGCAATTTTCTCTGCTTATCCCTGAGATGTTTTTAACAAAAAAATTGCAATTATGTCAATAAATTTTTAATGTATGAGGGTAACTGTATAGCACATCTAGCAAATATTTTGCCTCTGTGTATGTTTGTGTAATATTGAAAACTTCAGTGCTGCTCTGATCTTTTCCTTGATGTGTGTGTTTTGCTTCTCACTTAAAATATTCCTTCAGGTCCAATTGCATGGCTTTTGAAACAACAAGCTGGTATATCTTTAGCCTTTTTCAAATATTTTGTAAATGATCATTTTAAAGTTTATTTTTTTGCCTTCTGGTGTACATGCTTGCTTATAGTTGATTTTCATACCAAAATATGGAACTGCTTCCTTTATTTTAATTTCTAATGAATATTTTGCTTAGTGCTGCCCAAAATAATGAGTAAGAGTTCCATTAAAATACTAGCATTAGCAGGTAAAAATGTGTTCCTTTTGGACTACATGACTCCTATAATCTATAGTAGCCTTTCTGTTTGTGTGGGCTGCTTTGAATGATTTTTCTTAACAGTGCTATAAGACTATCAAAAGATACAAAAAAATTTCTTGGTTCACTTGAGAAAGTATTTTTGAAAGGAAGTGCTGCTTTGAAATTCCAAGGAGGGGAATCTGTTGTCTTTTCTTCTGTCCACATTTCTGTATAGTTTTTCCTAACCATTTTTTGCTGTGTTACAAAACAGGGAGAGCATGGTGGTTTTTCACTGAGTGATTTCCATCCTGCTCCATTCCTCTTGTGTTTTGCTGCAAAACTTTCTGTTTTGGTGGAAGAGTAGTGATAGTGTCTTATTTTAAATTCTCAGTTGTCTTTAAAGGAAAACCTGGGTGAGGTTTTCCAGTCTTACTGATAGACATTCAGACAGACCCTACTTGAGAGGCACCAGCAATGATTTAAAGTCTATTTTTCAAAACCTGAGTTCCAAAATTTTCCCTGGCTTTAAGGATTTTATTACTGCCAGGCTTAACTTCAGGATTTTGTGACAAATATTCTGTTACTGTAAGTCAAGGAGAAAGCTAAGTGAGCAAACCAGTACACATTTTCCAGTGTACTGTGAGATGTGCACTTCATTACAACACTCTAATGACATCCATGCAGGAATGGGATTGATTTAGAATTGATAATAAGTGTTCAAGAGACTCTTGATTACATGTTTTCCTGTGGCTTGAATCTTGAAGTTTTATATTTTCAGCTGGGAGTATACATTAAGAATAAAAGGTGCAATGCTTTCAATGTACAGTTTCTTGTCCACAGGGCTACTTAGTGTCAGCAGAAATGATCACCTCTGCTGTCATCTTTTCTTGCCTTCCACGTGGAAAACAAGTTGGTCTCATATTCTCATGAGATGAAGGTGTGATAGCATGTGAGCAGAAGAAATAATCATAGAATCATTCAGATTGGACAAGACCTTCAAGACACATGCATTGGACTTTCCATAGTGTTGTTTTACTTTGGGCTGAGATCATTCAAGCAGTATTAAGAGAAGAGGATCTGATTGGAAGTGCAATGATGAGAGCACTCCATCTGTTTCCAGCATCAACCCTTCTGAGCTAGAGCCTTGCTCCTACCTTGAATCTGAGCTGACTCTCTAAGTCTAAAGATAACCCATATTTAAATACCAGACATTCAGTTGTGCTTTACTATATATTTTAAAAGGCTTGTGGGAAGCTAGATGTAAACTTTCATGTTAGATTGTTTCCCAGCTGACTAGTATGTTGAATTCATTGAGAAGAAGAAGGGCTGATTCAATTCATTTCCATCCATTCTAGCTCAGTCATTTTCTGCAACGACGCGTAAGGATTGATTACCATGGCAACACTGTTTTAGCTTGTACTGCTGTGAATGTGGTTAATGATAATGGAATTATCTAGTCATTTGAAATCCTGTTATATTATTAGGTCAACTGAACCATCCTCTTGCTACGTATTGAGTTATTCCCTGTAGCCTATCTTGTAGTTCTTTGTCCGTGCTGCTTTTACACATGTTGAGCAGTGGGGATTCTACTTCTTCCCTTGGGAGACTTTCACAATCTGATATATCACCCCATTAAGGACTTTTTTCCTGATATTTAGCCTTATTTCACCTCCTTTCTCCCAGCTACATGGGTTTGTACCACATGGAAGTTCTGTTCTGATCTTCTTCGCTATCCAGCATTTGCAATTGATCCTTCTTTACCTACATCAAAATATAACAGCTCAGTATTTGTGCATTTCAGGCTTTTCTGATGGGGAGAGGCAGATTTCTAAACCCATTCTCTTCTTCTTGACTACCTCATCTTGATAGGGAAGTGCCTAGGGCTCAGGTACTGTTTGCATCACCTGAACTGTGTAGACAAAGAGCTTCCAGCTTTCCAGTGCTTAAACATGTTGACTTCAGTACATGTACCACTAGATTGCTAGTTCTTACATGTGCCTCTGTGCCTTGCTCTGGCTGATGTGTGTAGTTGTGTATGGTGAGTGGGAAGATGTAGGGTTGCTCCTCAACCCTTGCCACAAGTCAGCAGAAGTAACCTCTCAGGCAGTGCTTTATTGCCACACTTGGTGTCTGCTTTCTCAAAAGTTTCTATTGATTTGGTAAATAAGAGAGAAGAGTTTTGACATCTCTACAGTAATCTTTTGTTCTCACTACAACTTACGCTTTTTGTCTAATTTTCTTCATTAATATTTGATGTCTTAGAGTTGCCCATTTTGTTTGGTTTTATTCTTCTACATTATTGCTTTAATATTCATCCATACTATCCCAGGAAGGCAAAAGACTGGGAATTGTCATTTGAAGTTACTACTGCTTAATTTGCTGCAAAAATATTTGATGCTGCAGTAAAAACCAGGAATATGAGATCTACCTCAGTATTATCACTAATTCTTTTGTGGTTATTTTTACTGGTTCTTTTTGTTTGTGTTTTTTTGGGTTTTTTTTTTGAGAAGTGGTGCTACTTTTCCCAAAATTCTTCCCTTTGAGGCTTAGACTGGGTTGCATTTCTCAGAATGCATTATCTTACATTTATTCAAGTTTCAATTTCCTCAGTCCACCAGTGTGATATTTATCTGAAAGTCTCACAAAGCTCATTGATCATGTTTTAAAAGATTGGTTTAAACCTTAGTTATATTTCACTGGCAAATTTCATCACTTTATTTTTAACTTGCTTTTCCAGGTTATGAATTCTTTGGGCAACATTATCTTGCTGTCAGTCCCTTAGGAAAGCTGTAGCTTTTCTATTTCAAAGATTGTTTTAATGTTCTTTTGTTTCTCTTCTACTTTTTCTCTGTTTGTTGTTGCCTTCAACCTGGGTATGTGTAAAGAGACAAAGGCAAGTGGATTTGATTCATTTTAAGGATTCCTCTTGCCTACATTGTCTAGAATAGATGTGTGCAAGACATTTAAGTTTTGTTGCTTGGTGAATTTTTAGTTAAACTGCAAAAAGGGCCTTGGACTGGACTAGGTTCATTGACTGGTTGACTGGGATTCAAATGTGATTTAAGGAAGATTGATAAGTTCCTGTACATTCTGAAACCTTCAACTTGGCTTTAGCTAGTTTATAATAGATTAAGTGGCAACTTCAAGTGCCATAAGTTTAAGATTAAGTGGCATAACAAAACCTTATGTCAAAATTGGAATGTTTCAGTGTAGGACTTAACAGTGTCTACCTCATTTTAATCCTAATTGACTAAAGTTATTCTGGTTCCTTATCAATTTTTTCCCCCAAAATGCTATTGTTAACCTTACAAGAGTGTTTATATAGACATCTATGTATAAAGTACTGTGACTTTTTGATGGAGAAGCATGTGGGTGCATGCCTCTCTATTGTGTATATATTGTGTATATATATATTTATATACATAATATATATATATTGTGTATATATATGTATATATATAGTGTATATATATGTGTATATATTGTGTATATAACTTCTACCTTTTTTTTGGAGTGGATGGATGAAGATAAAACAAAGCTCAAAATGTATGAGGTTTTTCCCCCCTTGTGTTTATGCATCTAACTTTTAGTGAACTCAGGAAATAGCACTGAAAATCATTGTTGTGCCTCTGTCTTAATTTGGTCTCCACTAAGGAAGATGCTGAAAACTGAGTGATTTGTATGAAGTTGTTTAGGGAGCCACTTAGATAGTGACAAATGAACTTCTGGTGTAGATTAGAAACTGGCAGGGAGAAAAACAAATTATGGCAAATAGGTCAGCAGTATACAAGGGCAAGAGGGATTTATTCCTGGAAAGCACACTTGTTTTGCAAGAGAGGGAGGGCTGAGATGGCAGCTTGAGTGAACAAGACACAATTATTACGATTAGTTGAAAATAGGTGGGATTTTGAAGGAGGCAGTAGAGGGATGAGATTGGATATGGAGCCCTGCAAGGTACTGTATGCTGAAATGAGTTCCTTGAGCTGTATGTGCAACTGCAGGTGAATGGTATCCTTTCAACCAACAGTCTGAGGCTGACATATTTTAAGCCATCTCTGCTGCTTTCAGCAGCAGTCTTGACCATACTTTGTTTCCTCCCTTGTGACTCAGTAAGCTTTGATGAGACTGTTAATTAGACTGAACTGGACCTGCCTGGAAAATGTAAACAATTAAAATTGTTTTTATTAAACATTAATTTTCATTTAGATCTCCTGTGTAATGATACAAATGTGTGAATAAGCAGAAAGGAGGAGGTGAACAGAGGGATCCAGTGATGAACATGACCATCTGGGGAGGAGAAAAGATGAGAGTGTCTTTTTTAACAAACCACATCTGTGGCTTGTGCTGGCCTTGCAGGGTAATGAAACACCAGGCTGAGGTGTTACAATGGAAATCACAATGCTTGGAAATACTGCACCTCCAGCACATCTACTGAGTTCAGTCCCTACTGCTCTGGCTTGGAGCAAAATAAAGGAAGAGAAAGAATCATAAATGGAAGTCAATCTCTGAGAAAAAGGTTAAAACAATTTTAATTTTGTTGAGAAGCAGGTACCAGTTCTGGTGCAACAAGTGGCACTAAATGAGGGTTTTTTTGAGATGCTTTCCTTTCTGTATCACTGAGTTAATTTGCAGAGTGCTTCTGGAGCTGTGGTTCCAGCACTTGTGTGATGTCCTACACTTTGTTCCTTGGTATGTTGTAGACAAAGAAGTCTTCTTTGGTGGCCCCTGGATAGCTTAGTGGTGGTACAGTTTGGCTCTTGCTCCTGTTTCTTCACAGATCATGTGTTTTATATGACAATGAGCAGTGCTGGCATCTTCTGTGCCTCAATTTCCCCACATAAAGAAAGAATTTGGAGAATACCTTTTAATCTTCTTGCTGAGGGTGTAGTGAAGCTGAAGTTGTTGTTGTCCATGAAGCTCTTTTGCCATACTGTGCTGGAGGGCACCACAGAAGTACTGAGTACTATTTATTTTAAATTTGATTTAATGCTTTTGATTAAAAAATTAATAAAATTGTCATAGAGCAGATTGTAACCCTGTAGGCACTTGGAATGGAGCACTCGTAAATGAAGCATTTACTGAGGAGTTTAAAATTGTTTTTCATGTTGACTTCAGCAAAACAAATTGAGCAAAGAACAATGAAAAATGCTATAATATTTTCTGTTATTAAAATGGTGAATTTGCTTGGTGCCTAAGGTAAAATCCATGTTGTACAAAAGACCAAAAAACGAAAATGCTACAGCATAGCAGGGAAACTCAATTGAAACAATTTCAGTGGAGTTTCTCAGTGAAGGATGAGGTGGAAAGCAAAAAGTGGCATGCAATTGTGCCATTCAGCAAAAGAGAAGTAGGAGATAAAACTGTAAAATGAGAAAATCTTATCACTCAAACTTTGTCCAGGAGCTGAATGCAGGCTTGGGAACCTCAAGGCTCTGTGGTGAGGCCAAGTGCCCTGCACTGCCATCAGGGTGCCAATGGTCCCTTAGCATCTTCCTGCCCTGGGACCTTGCCTGGTTTGGTTCCTGTAGGGGAAGAAGGACCAAAATAGAAGAATTAACTCTAAGCTATTCAACTTGGGGATCCCTTAGCTTGGATGTGTTTGTCTATATGGTATGTAACACAAAAGGCCTTTAAAACAGACTTGTTTTCTTTCCAGCAGCAGGAATTTCAATCCAAAAAGTCATTAATCAAAGCTATATGTTAGCAAATCCTAGCAAAGGAGAAGCAAAAATAAATCATTAAATGAGAGAAAGACCATGTACTTTGCTTTTAAGCAAGATGATGACACAGTATAATTATGTTTTCCTAGTTCCTTTTGGCAAAATTAACAGGGTGATTTTTAGTAACAGAAACCCAAAAACTTTGAGGGACTTTTACCTTACTGGAAAACAGATTTATTACATTTTTCAAGAGCCAAGTCTTCAATAAGCTTTCTGATGTCATCTCTAAGCAGTCCTGAGCCATGCTGAGAAAAATATCCAGAATTGAATTTTGTTATTAAGGTGCCTGTGTGAGTAAAATGATGTTTTGTGTGAGAGAGAACAGAGTGCTATCCTTCTAGCTTGCTTCTAAATTGACTCTTAGGTTCAATACTCGAGGGAATGGAACTGTTCTGTACTTGGCTGAAGCTAGTGAAATCCTCACGTGCTGATACAGATCTGCAAATCAAGCAACAAGGGACTATTTCAGATTAAAGAAGCAAAAAAAGAGAAATGAATGAGGATAAAAGAGCTATGAGACCTGGGTGAAAATTGCCTAATGACAAATTCAAGTTGCTAAATAAGAAATACTTTTTGTATCTTAAAAAAGAAAAGGAAAAAAAAAATCCTCAGAAGGATGAAAATCACAGTCTTTGAAAAGGTGATCTGAATAATAATATATTCAGGAGTGTTCCAGGGAAAATGTGATTTATGCAGAATTTTCTTTCCTTTGTTTGGATATCAAGGGGAAACTATGTGACTCATCTATAATACATGTCTGCAGAAGTCTTTCAGATCTCTAAACTTATAGGTGGAGGCATGTACATTTGGTTTTCTGCAGGGGGATAAAATGCATGTCCCAGTTTGATGTATCCATTGTCATTTCTGTGTCTTTTAAAAATCATGCAGGACTTAATGGCCACATTTTATTTTAATATCTATATACAGAATAACATGTCAGATTAAAGGAAAAAGTATTTACAATATTGTTGTTCTACATTAGTTTACAAACAGGTGGACTTAGTGTGGATTTATTTGTAGGAGAACTAATAGATGTGCTTAACTTGACCTAGTTAGTCATGAATGCTAGAGTTTTGTTCTTTGCTGGCCCTGAATTCCCAGCTCTGTATAACCTGGAATTGTGGGGTAGGAAGAACTGAAATTCTTAAAGAAAACTAGACTTAATTTTGTCAAAATCACTCTTGTTGTGAAATAACTCAAGCAAAGCATCTTCTAGCAGTGCAGGAGCAATTTCCTCTATCCATGTAGGTATGATAGGAGATGAGCAGGGATGGTGGTGGTATATAGATACACATTTGTATCACTTGACATGATGAAAGAGGTAAATAAATGGTATATGAAGTCATCAACTGGAAGTGTGTGTGTTACATCACAAATGCCACACTCATGTCAGCTTACCATGTGAGGATGTCTCTGTAATTGAGGCAATTCCTGCATTATTTAAGGTCAATGATAAAAGAGCCTGCACAAAACCAGACCTGGCCTTTGGACTGAATTTTGCAGGGGAATTTGATTATACATTGACCTATAATTGTAGCCTCATTTCAAATAAAGCTGATAACTATTCCCATTAGAAGTATTTCCCATGACTCTGACATCAAAGTATGGCTTTGAATTTGTATTTAACCCCAATATTTGTTTTAGACTGGCAGATCCTGGTGGTCTGTATGTCAGTCTGTGAATCATATGACATGAGTGTAAAATTTCAGAGATTTGAACATGGAAATAGTCTGCAGCTCAGCCTTATTTAAAACAAACAGAGAACATAGCCTTTTGTCTGTGAAACAGATATGTTTTGGATCCTAAGGAAAAACAGAAAGCAAAATAAATACTGTAGCTAGGCAGTTACACAAAATGAGTCCATTTTATTTTTAAGACAACAATCAATTTGAGGTAATTTGATATAGTTGTACATGGATCTATGAGATAAGCACTTCTTTTTGTAATAAAATGGATACATCTATAATATGTTATTGATCAAATCTTCAGAAAGCTCTTTAGGTGCTTTGGGTTAGTATTGAAAGGGTGACAATCCATACTTTTTATATATTTAGGACATGAGAGGTTAGTACTTTCTTGTTGCAGCTAATCTTGCAGTTGACTTTCTATCATTGCATTGCTTGTTAAAGCTCATTTTAGTAGCATCTCCACCAGGCAGCACTGTTAGCACTGGGATGCCCTCTGCTCATGCCAAAGCTTTTGCCATTAGCTGGGGTTGGTTTTGCTTATAGGGCACTCTGTAAGTGAGCTCTCACAAAATCATTATGTGGTGAAATATCTTGAGTTTTGTAATCCTTCAGATACTTTGCATCTCATACAATGTTTAAAAAATAGGTCATGGTCTGCAAGCATTACCAGGAGATAAGAAAAGGAAGAGGTGAAGCTTATCTGGTATCTCTGAGCAAGAAGAGGTGTTTTGCAGCTCAGCACTCTAAGCTAATGCTGAGACAATTAAGATCCATTTTAATATTACTACTTTTCAAAGAGTCTTACCTTTTTTGTCTCTGCAAACACAGAGTATTATCCCAAAGATATTAATAGAGAGATGCACTTTAAAGTGTTTTTTATTTTGCCACTATCGTATGGCGTGTTGGAGTAATTAAGAAAGGACCCAATGTTGTCTTCAGCTTGTCTCTTTTTCATATAAGAAGTAGGTCATCAAGGTGTTACTAGGTTCAATTTGGGAACAATTTACCAATTTGTTAGTGAACAGAAATTTAGAGCACTGATTTATCATCATTATAATATTTTCTAATATGAGTATTACGGTATTGGATATTATTTGTGGACTTAGAGCTGCTGCAAAAGGATTCACCATGAAGTAGTTGTGCTACAATCACACTTCAGTCTTCCTTAGAATGACCCTTAAATATGATCTGGTGGGAACAGCTATGTATTGTTGTTTTCCATTTGATATTTGCCATCTGTAGAGGAACCGTCTAGATGGATTTGTTATGGTAGCTATCAGTTAACAGGACACCTCCTCCCTCTCCCACCTTGGGAGAGCAGTACTGGAGAAGTCACTGAAATGGTCTGGAGTGGGATGCCCTCAGCCTGGGGAAAACAAATGTAGTTTTCACTCGAGCAGAGACTACAGTCTATGAAATATGAGTACAATACATATTGTGATATGCTTGAGAATCACCATTGCTTTAGACATTACTATGCTTTTCTTTCTCTATCAGATCCCTTTTTGCGCCCTTGCCCTTGTATGGGGTTGCTGAGTTGCTTAAGTATTTGCAATTGGATTTTTTTGGTGTGGTTTGTTTTTTTTCTCCCTCAATATTCTTGCTCTGCTGGTGGGCATAGACCATTCAGCTACATTAATTAACAAGCATGTTCGATCAACAACAAAAAACCCCTTGGAGTTTTAATGCATTTCATGCTGGTTGTTGGCAAGCTACCTCTGTAAGGTCATGCCTGAGCTTTTCTTTACTGTAAAGAAGCAGAACCAGCAAAACGTCTCGAGTTAAGTTCACTAGCAAGAAAACCTTTTGTCTAACCTGCTAAAACTCTTACAGAGCTCTCGTGCTTTTCAGTGCTGTCTGCAGTGCCTACAGGAAAAGGAAGAATTAAGTACAGCATCACCTAGTAAAAAGCATTTTTAGTGGAATTCCATTAAATGGCTGAATACTATGTGTGTTGTGCTCCTGCCATCAGCCTGACTGGTTGTGTGATAGAGGTGTGTGCTACCACAGTGTTACAGAATATATATGGCACAATCTGAAAATCCCTTGTGGTCTCCTGTGGCCCCTGGTGCCATAACTGTGCCCACAGCAGAGGGAGCATTAAACTCATTGCCCACGGGAAAGGGTGGGGAGTGATACCCATGTTCCTAGAATCCTTGGATGGGTAGGATGAGCTCATTAGCCTTCTGGCAGTCATCCTAGGAGAGGAACAACTCTGATTCCAAACCCGGGCAGATGGAGCTCGTTTAGCCCTGGAAGGCCTTCCCTAAGAGGTTAAACCTCCATCCTTAGGACTTGGCTGCCAGCGTCCAAGCTTGCTAGGCCCTGGCAGATGAAGCTTAGGACTAAAGGGTGGGTCCAGCTCTGCACATGCTGTGTCTCACCTAAAAAAATCCATAGTGCAGGCTTGAGGGTGCTATCTGCTATCCTCTTTTTATCAGCGCTTGGAAAAGGCGCTGAGGAGGAGCGTGGATGGAGCCCTCCCTGGAGCTTCGTTCGCGAAGCCTAGCCACGATGATGACGATGATGACAGAATATATGTTTGTGGTTGACCCCCTAGCAGACTTCAGTAAACCTCTAAACTAGTACATGCTACAGAATAATTGAGATACTATAGGGCTTGCTCAGTTTTTATTAGTATTAGGCTTTTAAAAGCTATACAAGCTATATATATTAGTCTATAGAAGCTATACTAATACTATTATTAAGCTTCTGAAGAGTCATTAAGCATAAAAAAGAGTCGTTAGGCTTGAAAAAGTAGTAGTAAGTCTAAACTGAAATACTGTGTAGGTTTGACAAAGGAAGGTTGTATGAAATGATATTCATTGGCTATCTGGTGTTCTGCTTTTTGGACAATAGGAAATCAAATCCATCTCTCTTTAAATCTGTGAAAACATTTCCTGTCGAGGCAGTTCCCCACAGAAATAGTGCCCTCGTGAAGCCAGCCAGTGTTAAGCTCAGCTTGATCAGTTTATTAAATGGGAAATAAGAGATGATTGCCTGTGATAGCAGGGGATGAATTTGATATTCATCAGAGACCTGGGAAATCCCTTCCATTCTACACTCCTCTGTGTCTATATGCTATCTATTCACTGATTTGACCGAGCAGGGCAAGTTTCATTTTAGAGTAGTGAGGCATATAGAAACTATATGAATATTACCATTTCCAATTTTGGATTGACCATGCTGCACAAATATGTGAATAATGTAGAGATGAGTGAGATGTAAGGAGAATATTAACTTTTATATATATATAAAATATATATATATATATAAGGTTTAATAATTTTTTGTGGGTTCTTGGTTTAAGTGGATGATGATTTAATGTAACATTTCTTCCTCTCTCTCTCCTTGGATCATTGACAATAGCAGTGCACCTAGTATAGGACTGATGTGGGTTACACAAAGCTCTCACCTAATTATTTGTGAATATATATGTGTTCAAGAGGGAGAAACCCATTTTTTTTTTTTATTCAATAACTTTTTTTTCTCCCCATGTGATCTTTGTAACTGCTCTTCAGATTTGATTGAAAATTGCCATTCTCTGGAGGTTTGGCCAGTTAATCAAGAAGTGAGAACATTAGCACAAAAGCCTGATGCTGGTATATTTGTGCTAGTTAAGACACAGGAAAATAGGTCCCTTAGGAGCTGTTTTCTATCAAGTCTGATCATAGAGAGAGAACCTACTTTATGTTGCAAGGACCAAACAAACATTTATAAAACACAGCTGCCAGGAGACTAATAGGAAATACTGTTTCTTCTCTCATAATCATTACTGAGAAGTACAAAAGAATAAGAGGAAAGATGAAGGGAAGGGCATATTTTAATAACAGAAGCATTATTTTTCTTGTGTCCTGGCTGGGAAAAAAAAATACTGCTGTGCAGCTTGTTGCTGTTAATAATATGTTCTTCTCTATTGTGAAATCTCAAGTGCCTGCTGGACATTGTAGACAGTTCCTTTCTGGTTGGTGTTTACAGCACTTTCACTCAGTATGCTAAAATAAAAAAAATTTAAAAAAAAGGAAAAAAATGATGCTGGGAAACAAACATAGAGGCTGTGTATTGACAGACTTTCCTTGCAGAGGGTTGTATGATATATTTATCATAGATTGCTCCTGCTGGTAGCTCTGCCTGTTTACCACAATGGATGCAGTTCCTTGCCATTTCAAGACCCAGCTTTCTGTTGGTAATCCTGTTCAAAGTGCTGAAAGTGTTGTACAATAAGAACATCCACCCTATGCAAAAATACTTTGCACTTACTCTGCAGACTAGTAGAAGTATAAAGCAGGTTTAAAAGATAGTTCCTTCATGTAGCTCTTGTGTACCTCTGTGAGCCTCTATTTCGGCTGAGGCTGGATCTCTCATTCAGCTAACAGCTTCACAGGCCTGAAAAAATTCTGGCATGTGTGCAGTGTGAACAGATTTACTATAATTTACAGCTAAATTTCCCAGCCCTTCTCTTTTCATTGAACAGGTTAAATCTTGAGGGCTCTGGTGGTGAGGCTGGGCCAGCAGCAATGGGCCTGCTGTGGGATGGGGCTGGGCATGGAATANTGATTCTATGGATGTGAAGCACCTGTACCCTGACTGTCCTAGTTTTCCATAATCCCCTTCCTGGCACTCAGACAAAGTGGAGGATTAAGTTTTCTAAACCAAGTGTAAGTTAACAGCAAAGTTAGGGCAGGAAGGCACAAGTTTGGCAGGGGAGAGCCTGTCAGTGTCAGGTGCAGTGTTGTGGAGGTTGCCATGGAGTGTTCAAGTCATTTGAAAGCAGAGTTATTCTCTTTCACACAACCATTATCACTAGAATACCCAATCACTGTCTGAACAGTAATGAGATAATGATTATATCCCTCTGAACTGCAAAAACACCCCAATACCCAAGCCAAACACTTTTACTCCCTTTTTTTTCAGCTATTGGTAGAATAAGATGTTGGTATTGAATTTGAGAGGTGAGATTAAGTGTTCAGAAAAGGCAGATTTATAGATAACCCTTCCCTGCCTTCAGAGCCCATTTGCCATTGTGTCTGCCTGAAGCAGGTTGTAATTGGCACTTTCTCAGAGCAGGCACCTGGACACAGACTGCACAAATGAAAGGTGCAGGACTCTAAGTGACTGAACTAACTACTCAGGCTCCCTGGCTGCTGGTTTCTGGAGGTAATTGTCAAAAGGCAAGGGAATGGGAAGAAGTTCTGCTGATGTTTTTGGGGAGTTCATTAGAATGTATTAAATAGCAGAAATGAGTGGGAAGGTGAAAGTGCTTCTTTAAAGATGCAGTGGTGGCTGGTGGTAATTGTGGATTAATCAGAGGCAGGAGCTGATATTTCAGTAACTGAAGATGTCTGTTAGGACAGGGAAGGCTGGCTTGGAGCTTTGGGAATGACACAAGGCACTCTTGACTCAGAAATAATCTGAGAAAATGTAATTAAAGGACTGTTTGGCTTCATAAATATTGAACAAGGTTCTGTTGGCAAGTATGCTGCTAACATTTCCTAACTCTGAGGATTTTGTAATCCTAAGAGGTGACAGGGAAATTTTCTTCAAAAATACATCACAAATTCACAACTTTTTCATGTGTATTTCATGGGTGCTGTGCAGGCAAACTGTGAAATGGACCTTATTGTAGGCAGAACTGCTAACACTAATGGGCCATTTTGAACAGTTAAGATACTGTTTTGGTTCTTGAGTAACTAATTTTACTACAGAACTTAGAATAATATTTTTATGGATGCTTTATGCAAAGTTACATCTGTGTCTAGTGGCACATCAAGGTCTGGGTGAGAAGCTCAGCAAAAGGGAATTGAGAGAATTTACACTTGAACACATCAGGATATGTAGAAATATATTGGAAGAAGTGCTTTAAATTTTCCTCTGTGCTGTCAAAATGAAATAATAATAATCATTTTTTAATGACTATTTCAATTGTGGAAAAAAATTCCTTCTGTCTTTACTGGCTGTGCATTAAAAGCAGTATCTTTTGATATAGGAGGAATTGGTGTTTTGGTAAAGAAACCTTTTAAGTATTGAAATTTGCTCAAATCAGTTATTTCTCAGAAATATCTGCAGTAGTATATTTTGGCTCTTGAAAACTTTCTTGCTCTTCTACATGTCCTTTTCCTCCTTTTCCCTCGTGATAGCACATCCAGGTGGAATTTGCCTTTCAGAAGAAAACTGCTTTCCAAATAAAGAAATAATTGCTTGATGCAGAGATTTTCACAGCTAGTTACTTTTCTTAGTAAATCAGAATTTTAAGTCAAATCCCTCTGCAGGTGTCCAATTTTTCGCTCCAATGTAAATGAAAATCTGTTTTAAGAAGAAAAGAGAGCCTGATTACTGTGATATTAAAGATTTTTAAAAGGATACAGCATACATCTGCTGATTATGGCAGCAGAGTTTGGGTTAGGGTTGTGGTTCCTCCTCTAAGCACTTATTCACAGGCACATGCATGGTTTTAATTCAGAGCTGTCTGCTGTCCGGGAGAAGCCAGACAGAGGCGTGGGGGGAGCTGCTGCTTCTTAATTGCTTGGATAACTGACAGGGAGTCTGCTTCCAAAACTTGCTGTGTTTAGAATTCTCAATAGAAAAGGCGCAAAAAGTAGATGTGATGGTGCCAGATAGCATCTGTTTTGCATAGCTCTTGGTTTGCAGTTTCTGCTGTGTTATAGTCTAATAGTAAAAGGTATGATATATGCAGGATGTAGGTAACACGGCTGTTGCCTTCATCTTGGGGTCAGTTAGGAGGATGCTCCTTCCCCTGGCAGAATAAACCTCTGAACCCATCAGATGGGACAGAAAAAGAAAACAGAATGTGCAACAAGTGGAGAGGCTTAAGTGTGAGCTGACATTAGGAGGCTCTGGGAATGCAAGCAGAGATGCTATCAAGGCTGGGAAGTGGTGGAAAGAAGGCTTTCCACGAGGATTTACCTTGAGTCTTGCGTGGCAGGCAGTATCCCAGGAGGGCACTGAAAGTGAGTCTATCAAGAGTAACTCCAAAAGATTGCTGCAAAGACCAAGTGGGGCAAGGGAGTTCTGTTTACAGACCTGTTTTAAACTAATTAAGGGTAGAACTTGTGGGACTGAGAGATGGTGATGTGTAGGACTCAAGTGGTACTAGAGGAGTGATGCTTACATTGTGTGTAAATAGATGTCTGCTAAAATGACAGAGCATAAAGCCAGACATTGCTTTGTTAGCAGACACATACCTATTAATAGGCAGGATGTTATTTCAGTCTCTTCTTACGTGTGTTTATGCTTATCGTATGCTTGCTTGAAATGACCACACATGGAAAATTGCCAGAAACATTGTATTAACAGTCATTTGTGATGACCTTTTACTATAGCTGAGATTCAAAATTATGTTTCATTAGCAACTCTGATTTTAGACTTGCAGATAATAGCTTAAGTGCAATAATAATAAATACATAGTTTTCTACAACCACCAGTGTCCCTAACCTCAAAACAAGGAACCCATGGCAACAGGGATTTGCGAGATGCTGTATGAAACAATGTGGAATGGTTCTTTTGAATGTGAGACAACCCCAGATATTCTGATTTTCCAGTAAATACTTTTTTATGTGTGACTTTGGAATTGTCATGGAGATTTGAATGTTTATGCAGTGGTACATGGAGAACTTCAGCTGAAATCAGTAAATACAGAAAATTTTAGCCCTAGCTTGTATCATATTTATGAATTTTCTGGATTATCCTTTATATTTGGTTTATAAGAAACTTTGACTGGATAGAAAATACTTTATTTTGAATTCCTGTTTACATTCATAATGCAGTTCTAGGCAGGTTCAAGATGCTGGTTAACCTTTGAAATGTATTCCTTGCTTAGTGCTTAACTGAGATAGATGACGAAGAAGAGCATATTAAAGGCTCTCAAAACACAGCATCATCCATCTTCAAGTAGCTTGGCTTCCCACAGTGCACTGCTATCCAGGATGCACAAGGCATATCTACAGCCCATGGAAGCTTGATACATCCAGCCTCCTGCTTTTGCAGGTTCTCAGTGGAAATGTCAATTGGACATTACAAACTGCCTCTGCCTGCCTTTAGTATCTTGTCAATAATTTAATATGTTGTCTGACTCTGTGTGCTAAACTCATAACCTGTCACTTATTGTTTTATTGACCTGATGGCTTTGGCTCTAGAATCTAATTCTGTGTTTGAAACCTACTGTTCACACTTTGTAATATTTTTTGTTTGGTTACATGGGTAATTAAAATCACAAGCTTCTGATGAGTAGCACACGTATAAGAATGAATTTTAGATCTTCTTCCTGGTAGTCCTTGATCTAAATTTGGAAGTACAGCATTCACAGCTTTGACATTAAAATGATACATATGGTGAATAATGTGTGTACTTTTTGGAAAGGCAAATTAAAAATAAAATCAATTGGTTAGCATTAGAGCCTCATGTAACTCTTTGATGTCAGCCTTTGCTGGCATGCTCTTCCTAAAGGGCTATGACAAAATGTTTAAGAGGTCTTGGTACTTTATGGAATTATACAAGCTACGTTTTCTTACACTGTTTTTAACTCTTTGAACACAGCTCACACATGCTCAATTGTGGTCAAGTTCCCAGTAACCTGCTCTGAGAGAGCTCAGGAGAAGTTTGCCCAAACACTGCTGACTCTCAGCTCATTTTGTCCTTTTACATCTCTGCCTTTAAAAAAAATGCTAGCTGTGATAGCTTCTGTAGCATTCCTTTTACAACTGTACTAAAATTAAGATATCAAGCTGACTATACTATAAACATCATTACAAAAATGCATAAAATGACAAACCCCAATTTACAGCACTTTCAGACAGCAACAGAAAATGTCTTTGTAGGTGTGAAGCATACATTTGCACTGCAGATGTGATTACATCAACAACCTGAAAACAGTCAAATGGCATTATTAGAGAGAGTTAACCTATTAAATCTAGGCTTAAATATTGTTGAATTTTAATGTTTTTATTATTGTATTATTTAATATCTAGGATGAAGATCGGACAGAGGAAGACAACAGCAGAGTTGAGCCTGTTGGACATGCAGACACTGGTTTGGAGAATGCTCCCAATTTTTCCCTGGAGTAAGTTACTGGCAGTACATATTGTTTTAATGATGAGTCTTGAGACTGTACATAAGAGTAGCAAAAAGCTCAGAATAATAGCAGTGATAGTGCTCTTAAGAAAATAGGACAGTCTTTCTAGGTCATGTGTTGTTTTTGTTTTAAACTATTTGCTCCATGGACCTTTTTAAAGCAGATTTTAAACAGTTTAAAAAAGCCTGTGTTAAAGATGAGAGCATTGGAAACTTGACATGTATTAAGTGCTGATGCTACAGTAGATTTTCTGCCTCAGAGAATATGCTTGCAGGATGGAAGTGTGAGAACTTGACAGAAGGAATAGGGTCAGTGCTAGCACAAATAGATCAACAGGCAAGGATTTCAAAGGGCAAAGTCTTAATTCCTGTCACCAGTTCACAAGCTACTGGTGTGAGGATCACATAGGTGTTATGGTCAAAAACCTCATACTTTGTGAATGGGTCACAACTGATGTTTAGGACTGCTAAGCTCCTCCTAATTGTAAGAAAAAAATCAGTAAAGAATATTTTATTTCATCAGGAGGTACAGCAAGTTTGACCTTTTGCGTTTCATTGCAAAGAGCTTTTTCCATACCTCACTATGGAATTAATGAGAAAATATCCCTTCTGCCCTTAAATTAAACCTTTTAAACTGATTAAACTTAAAAAACCCAAAGCTTCTGCAGCTATTATTTCTGAATGAAAGTATGAATTAGCTGCAGAGGGTTTAAATGTTAGGTGACATCTCCTAGGCAATCCATGCTGAGCTTTACTCCATTCCATTTGCAAAATCTGTTACATTGCAAATTCAAAATGCTATTTGCTAAATAGTGTTTGCAGAACTTCTGTCCAACTGAATGCATCTTGGTGTTGCTTTTAAGTAACTTACTGACTTTTCATCATGTGCTACTTTATTCTTTTCTGTTTTGATATACCACTTTATATGTTTGTTTGAAGTAGTTGGCCCAAACTTCTGAGAAAATCAGGAAACAAAATTGAAACAATCTCTCATAGGAAGGCATAACTTCCTTATGTTTTCCATTTTAGAGTTTAGCATTTGAATTTGGGATGGATTTTTTTTTTGAAGAAAAAGTATAAGAAAAATGAGTACCTAGAAGAGTACCTTGTATGTTGGGGGGAAAAAAGGGGAAGTTACAGTTCAAACAGCAGAACAAATTAAACAGTGTAGGCTGGATATGAAAACTGACTGGAACAATAACAATAATAATAATATTTCCACTTATGACATTTCCAGGTGAATCACACTGATTTTTGCTTGTTTTGTTCCTCAGCCCTCCATTTACTTTCATGCTAATGGGAAATTTGGAAAAAGGTTGGCCATAGGGAGCCAGAGGCATACCAACAGCAAAAGGTGTCTTTAGAGTACCTTTGGAAGTGAAAGGCCTTGCTTGATTCTTGTGAGCTGCTTTGTATTTTAGTTAATGAAAACTTAGCCTTAATGTCCAGTGAGAATGAAATGAAATTAGCCTAGAAATTTGGAGAGGGAACATGACCCAATGCTGTAATACTGCCAGTCTGAAAACATTGGTCCACATCTGAAGAACAGCAAGTTTTTGACAGCTGTCTCTCAGCTTTCTTGTTGCAATACTTTCTTGAGCTAAACAGTGGCAACAGGGACAGAGCCATTTGTGTTGTGTAAAAAAATGACTTTGAAAAGTCAGACATGAATTGAGGCATAAACAAATATAAAGGCTGCCTTAAAAGTATATTAAAAAAATCATAGTGGAGGAAATATAAAGCAAACTATAATGGAGGATTTTTGTTGGCTTCCTAATAATAAGTGGTCTGGTTCTGCTCAAACTGCAGCTTTAGCACTGTAAGCTTTTGTGATGGGTCACCAGATGATCAAGAGCTTATTGAAGCAAGTAGAAAACCTTTTACTGCTATCATAGGGCATTGGTCTTGCTCTTTGCTCTATTTCTCTATTAAATTTGATTTGTATGCTTATGAGAAACAAGTTTCTCAAAGATGTGTGTGTGTATATGTAGTGCCAGGAAATATGGAAAAAGTCTGTAATACTAGAGAGAGGCATAAGCCAGAAATTGAGATTGTGGCTTTTGTTCAGGCCTCTCACTTCCAGATTTACTGAGAGGTTTGGCCTTCAGCTGTTATTTTCTCATTTGGGCTTTTTTAACTCTTTGTGGTTTATGGGCTATATTCCACCTTTCCAGATGTGGGCATGTTTCAAATGCATCTGTGGATTTGGTCTAAATCAATTGCTAAGATTTTTGCCTGTCTCTTTCTGAACCTGTACTTCACCCGTTCGCTTTTCCCCCTCTTTTCAGTAAAAAATATAACTGAAAACTAGATGCATAGTTGCTTCAGGAGGATGTCTGGTTGGTTTTGAATGTTACAGTTAAATCTTACTTTGGAAATTTATCCTAGTAAGGAGATGTAATTTTACTGGCAGATTGCTCTATCTATAATAAAATAAATTAATGTGTTTTAAACTAGAAGTTAACCAATGAAAAATTTAGTGATTCTCATTTGATAAAGGGGTGGTTATGTGAAAGAGAATGTTAAAGCTTAGAGTGAGCTCTCTCTAAGGTAAAAAAAAGCATCCTAGTTTTGTGGTCAGCTTTTAGGCTTCTGAGGCAAAACTGTATGTGACATTTTTGCTCAATGATCCAAACAGTTAACTTTAACCTTAGAATAAGAATGAAATGAAACCATATGCATGTACAGCAAACTAAAGAAAAAAAAAAAGTTCATTGCTTTTTTTTTTTTATTAATTGAACTATTTTTGATGATTGATCTCCTTTCATGCCATCAGATTACTCTTCAGGTACGTAGCATTCAACAATGCTTTTCATCACCATAACTTGATTTGTGGACTGGTTGTGTTTGTTTCTCTGTATGTTTGTGTGGGGTTTTTTTTGGTTCCTTCACAGTCCATGTTCATATTCCCTCATTCATCATTGTCTCACAGTGATATGGTAAAGCTCGTCGAGGTCTCCAATGACGGCGGGCCTTTGGGGATCCATGTAGTGCCTTTCAGTGCCCGAGGTGGAAGGTAATGTATTGGGGGGGGGGGATTTGAATTGAATTGCAGTTTGATTGTGTTAATTTTTGTCTTGTGTGCCTTTGCCTTCTGTAGAACAGTATCTGTTTTTCAAGAGGCTGTTTCACTGGTTAAAAAAAGGAAGAAATACAAGTTTACTGACTCTGCTCGCAAAGGACTCTCTAATGGGAAGGAGTTAGAGCTGTGGGTTTTGATAGAGTCATGTTGTAATCTCATGGGAAATTGAAGGATAAAGACATTTCCTTTTTGACTCTGCTCTTTAAGTTAGGTAGAATACTAGAATGATTTGGGTTGGAAGGGACCTCTGGAGCTCATCTAGTCCAACCCCCCTGCAGTGGGCAGGGACATCCCCAACTAGAGCAGCTTGCCCAGAGCCCTGGCAAGCCTCACCTGCAATGCCTCCAGGGATGGGAACTCAACCACCTCCCTGGGCAACCTGGGCCAGTGTTCCACCACCCTCGTGGGGAGCAACTTCTTTCTAATGTCCAGTTTAAATCTACTCTTCTCCAATTTAAAACCATTGCCCCTTGTCCTTTCACTTACAGATCTTCGCAAACAGTGAAAGGATAAGGGGGAATGGTTTTAAATGGTTTTAAAAAGGTAGATATGTATGCAACATTTCCTTGCTGACTGTTTAGAGCCACAAGTTCCTAAATAACAGCAGGATTCTAACCCAGAGGTGTCCTATACCTGAGCCTGATAAAAGTGGAAAACAATCACTACACTTCTGAAATGTAGTGTTGTTCTGTCTGTTGGGGTTAAAATGAAGTAGCAAACCCAGTTGAAATATTCTGATTTTGAGGAAGGTGAACCTGTCATATTATTTGACTGGAACTCCTGATCTTGGATTGTTTACATTAAGAAGTGTGAAGAAAGTCCTTTATATAAAAAAAAAAAATAAAAAAAATATGGGGATTATAATGGTAAACAGAATCCATCATCTCTACTGCTTACTTTGATAGAGTTTTAGCATTTAGGGTCATTAACATCATCTCATAAAAATAGCTTGACTTTTGTTGTAATTAGCAGTGGATTTGAAGCTTTTAAGTCTGTTGAAAAATTATAGTTCTTCAGGAAGGTATGCAGATTTTATTTTGGTGATGCATATTCTGTGTATACACTGCATTTTCCCTCTATAAGGAAAAGGGGAACAAATACATATTTTATAAAGTAATCTGGGCTGTTCTCACATCTCTGTTGACCCAGCAAAAATTTCAGTTTCATAATTAAGAACAAAACTAACTTGCTGTACATATCTATATATCTCTCAAATATTAATATCCTCTTTTCAGAAATGATAAATGTATTTTTCTTTCTATACCAAATACCTTCACAGGAATTTAAACACACTATAAGAGGTTTATTTGCAGTGGTTACTTTAAACCCAATGCTTTCATAGCCATGCTGACATGTATTATGACCAAATGTAATTTTTCTTTTTTAAATTTAAGGCTACTTTTTCTGAGGACTACAAGTGTTAACAATAAACTCCTGTGAAGTGTTAAATTCTTCTCTTCATAATCTGAATTTTAGTAAATTCACTGTGGGGATAGAAAGGGCATGAGTGAATGGTTCTTCAAACATCAGCTCAGAAGCAAATCCCATAAAGTTGGAAATGGTTGAAATGTTCACACAGTTATCTGGGATTTAGACAGTGTGAAGGCCAAGAAAAAAGACCAGTTAAGAGTATTGGCTGCCTACTAAGTGCTTGTTTAATAAAATTGATGTTAGAAGTATATATTTTGACATTTTGAATAAGAACTTTAACTCAAGTAAAATTCACTTCCAGGATGTTAATTTCATTGTCAAGTCTAAGGCGAAAGTTAAGCTGTTAATACATAATGAAAGCATGTAAAATGAAAAGAAGCTGTAAACACAGAAGTAAAATATCTCACTTTTTTAAAGGATGCTAGCTATGTCAAGAGCTATGAAGGATTTTTAACTCTTTTCTTCTCCTGAGTTTCGGATTATATGGTAAAGTTTTTTTTCACAGGAAAACCAAAGGTGTTTGGAATCAGGACATACTTGAAAATCCTGTTACAAGAGAAATAAATTTTATACTAAAATGTATCCACTTTTCCTTCATAATGCTAGAACTCTTCTCATAGAAAAATGGATGACACAAGCAATTCCTGTCTGAGTTTTTTGAAACCCTCCCCAAATAATCTGCTAGAGAGGGGAGCTACTTGGGTCTATGTCTTGAAAGCAGGCAGGAGGAGAGTTGGAGAGGACCGTGGAGGTTTCCAAAGCATTTCTCCCATTCTCTCTGCATGGTAGTAGAAGAAAAGTAGAATTCATTGCTTAGTATTGATTATAAGCACTTATATTGTGCTGCTGCTTTACTGTCAGCTGTGCCCATACCTCTACATGCTTTCAGGGAGAACAAAGACATTTTCTCCCAGTGCCTGCAGTGCAGCCAGGGAAAGGAATGCATTCAACTCCAGTTTTGGAGCTTCTGGTGAGGGGGGTTGGTTTCTCTTTTTTTCCTCTTTCTTTCCCTGTCTTCTGGTCTGCCAGGTCTTCTGAGCAGATAAGATACATTTGGTTCTTCTTTTGCTAGATTCAGAGGGAGAGCAGATGCTTGGCATAGATCCTCTTCTGCCTTGTTGTTTCTCACTCTAGCACATGGCTGCTCTTTGTTCCTCCTCAGTGCTCCATGCTACTTAGCTGGGCAGGGAATCTGCTCAGAAAAAAACCTAAATATATAAATCCAAACACAGGACTCAATGAAGACATTGAAGAATGTCCAAGTAGAAAAGAGCTGATGTGTCCAATGGCTTAGTCCATTGGCCCATCATTGCTTTATCTTTGCTTGGTGTTCAATTGCAGTTGTGCTGTGTTTTGGATTATTTTTCTTCTGATTCCTTTCTTTTGCTTTTGAAAATCTTAATCAATAGGTAATGGTTATTAAATCACAAAAGTGAAAGAGTGTAAAAACATGCTAATGTGATTCTCCCTTTTGGTCTTCTCCCACCAAGAATCCCTCTTTCCCAAAAGCAAGCTTCCCAAACCTCTAAAAATTACATGTCGCAACTACGTAGAATAGAAACTGAACAGGAAAGTGTTTAGATAAGAGTAGGGCAAAGAAGAAACGGACAAGAGGAAAGCATAAAGGAAAGAAAATGTGCAAAATTGCATGTAGCACCAATCCTTCCTTCCTTGTTAGGTGCTCAGAGAGGAGAGCAAGCACTTAGACCCTTGAGAATATAACTTGAGCAGACCTGGCTAATAGGGGATGTTATGTTGATGCAGAAATGGCATTGCATCAAATTCTCCTCTGCAAGCTTAATAGTAATTATAGCATAATTTGCTGTTATATTTACTGCCTCTTCTACTTTGAAATGTCTTTGAAATTTTCTCAAGCTGTATACTCAAGCTGCTCTTCCAAAATCCTGCCATGTCTGTCTTTGGAAGGAAATTCAACTAACGCAAAGAACGGATAACATCTGAAATCTCTGTGAATAATGATATGGAATTTATAGTCCTATGGTCCCGAGACTACTGTGAAGTCTGTTTAGTAGAACAGAAGAGGTTTTGGATATTCTTCTGAAAACCCCATAAAGAAAAATCAATGAGTATCAAACATGTTACTTTGATGCAGAACAGTATGTAGGGCTCTGCCAGCTGTTCTTCCTATTGAAGCATGACACAAAATCCATGATAAACCAGACAGCTAAAACCTGGCATCTGAAATTATTTAATCTCTGTTTTCATGTTACCTATCCCAAATGTCTCAGAAGAATGGGAAAAATAAGAGACTGAATTTCATTGCTTTTTGTCAGTGTAAATGACAAATTTAACATCCTATTAAATGAAAAACCTCAACTGAAGGTAGACATTGGTATATACACAGTCCTCACACTAGAAACTTGTTTATACATTTTTCTGTGGTTATTGTATTTATTCTTTTTTTCTTTTTAGTGGAAGTGCCCTTAATTTTCTGGAGTTTATAAATCACTTCATGTTCCACTATGTAAAAGTTTTAGTCTTTTACTCAAGATACAAAGAAAACTGAAGTAATATCAAATGGCCATTGTCCTTAGTGAGAGTTCTTAATGCTGCCTGCAAGGAACCTCTCTAATGATCGTATTCTGTTTGATCATCTAGGAGGTTAGGTGTTATCTGCATCTTCATTTATTCCCCTCCTGCATTTCCAACCTCTTAAGTCTCAAAGGTAGCCATGGTTCTCAAAAACATATGAATTGAGAAAAGATTCCCTGTGGTGTGCATGTACCATTCCCTCACTCTTTTAGCTGAATTCAAGGCTTTCTTCCTCTGATCTTGGCCTTTTAAAAGTTATATAAACCTAATTTGAAGTATTATTCATGCTAAAAACCTGAGGGGTAGTTACCAAAGATTGGAAATTGGTTTCAGACTTCAGGTGCCAAAGCTGCTAAGGTTATTTTAATGCCTCTGAGGTACCACCGTGACATCATTGTTGTGCAAAGGAATTTATGTCCAATTTAGCATTGATCAGCCAGGAGAATTGAACTTGAACAAACAAGCTGATTTGCCTACTTTGATCTCCAAATCTCTGGAAATACAGACCATGTTTATGTTCCTGTAGACCTTCTCAGAGATCTTTGATTGCGTGAAATCACGACACGACAGCTTTTCAATCAATCCTCATTTTTGCCCCTTAATCTAGTTTTTGTCTTTTCATGTTAGTGACTTCAGGTAAACATCTGAATTGGTTATTTTCTGTTCTGTCTGATCTGATTATCTTACAGTTAGCTTGTAGGTAATAGGTAAATAAGTTCAGTGTGTACATATGAGGGGCGGTGATGGCCCAATCATCTTCTAGATGCTCAATGTAATATTTTTATTACTCTCATAAGTATTTACACTGTCAGTTTGTATTAAGAAAAATGATCATCATTTCCATACAGCTGGGTGGCATGTGGGGAGTTGATAATTTCAAAGAACTACACAGCCTAACTCAGACAATTTAGGAACAAAAAAACCTTTGCTGCTTGTTTCTAGTTTTCTCACTGGTTGTAATTTCTACTGAGAACTGAAATGTTAACACATGGAGCTAAGTTTATTTTAATTGTATAATTAGAGTAATGAACCTTGTGGAAATACAGTGGTGCAAATGCTAATATAATCTAAAATGTTTACATTCCCAATTAACTATTTAAAACAAATAACGAAGATTGAGCTCTGTGCTTAGATATTTGTTTCCCTTCGGTCCCCATGTCAGCTAACGTTGGCCTAAAACAGTGCAGGTACCACATTTCCACTTATGATTATTGTTTCAACAGAGTTGTAGACTTGCAGAGTCTTTTGTGGAGGTTCACATGAGTTTTAATCTCATTCCTGAAGAAGTTACAGTTTAAAAAGTTTATAATGGAAGAATTTCTTGGACAATATGTCGACTAACTGGACAAGATGAAGCAAATTCAAACACATCCCTAGATTTTTATGCTACATGGTTGTGTTTAAACAAATCTATATACTGACTGCTGCATTTTATACTAGAGTAGTTTACAGGCTTTCAAAATTTGTGTTTTCCTAATGTAGGAAATATAATATTGGAACTGTAGTAAAGCTACATCTCCACTTAACAGGATAAATGCTGGTGGCATACAATAGAGAGAAAAAAAAGTCCTGTTAGTTTTTAGGTTATTGCATCTTTGCAACATCAGGTCTGCTCTGTTTATCTCCAGATACTGCAACAACAAACATGAATTCCCATCATTCCTTTTCTTGAGAGTAATATTCTTGTATCTAACCATAATCATAATACACTGAAGAATTGTTGTAGGAAATTAATAGTGTTTTTTAACTAAAATTTTCAGGAGCATACATTTTCTGCAAGTTCTGGGAGAGTTTGCTCTGTAGAACCACATTCAAGAAATTGTTTCTGGAACTGTGTCTAAAGGAATCTTTTGCCTCGTGTGTTTAGATAAAAATAAAGAAATGAAAAGGCACTGTGAGGATAGTGGTTTCAAATCTGACTCAGGCTGTTCCTCCAGCCTTGAATCTGTTCTCAGTGCCTTTAGCTTTATATGCCTTGGTTAACCTAGCTCTAACATTTGTTAAAAAGCAAAATCCTCATGAGCACCATATGTTGTGTCTGAGATGAGCAATCTCACATTAGTAGAACTTGTAGCCTTTGTTAAATGAGATTATTTGCAATTTTGTCTGGTAGTTTGTTTATGTCTTACATTATTTTACCATTGGTTAGGATTAGTAATGTTTTTACTCGATTGGAGAGCTTAGGTGAAGTAAATTTTAGATATGACAAAGCATGCATAAAGGTGCATCTTGCATTAATAATTTAATGTAACTTCAGAATGTGAAACAGTAGAAAACAAGGTTTCAAGAAAATACTATGCAAAACCCACTGGCTTTGTAAGCATAAGAACATGGAGACACTGGGATGAAATAATCACTTTATTTTGTATAGTCTATAATCATAATATTAACTTGGAGAGTTATACTTTGTGTAGAATGTGTTTTGATATTTAGCATATTGATATTTTATTTTTTTTGTATTCAACTGTATAAATGAAACAGAAACTCACTGTGTGTGTTCACATGTGAGCACAGCACACACATCCAAATTCTGAGGGGTTTTTTGGACATTACAGAGGAGCACAGCTGCACCAAAGCACTCGTGGGCCTGAAGTGAAAGAAAGGGAAGAGTAGACACAATTTTATCATTAACATTCGTAACTGTTACTTTAGTGCTTTCTGCAACTAGCAAACAATCTATAAGATTTTATTTTTTATAATTATCAGTTTATAAAAAAAGCCTATTATTAAGTTGTGGGAAAGGCAAACAGAAAAACACCTAAAATATCTAGATAATACAAGGTGCTTCACTACCTTGGTGAGCAGAAAAAAACCTCAACAAAACAAACATGGAAGAATTGATTTTGCTTTGGGAAATCTGACAAAATATTTTACCTTTTTTTGTTTTGTTTTTTTTTAATTTTCATTTTTAATGGGAGATGCTGAATTGTTGGATGGAACCTGCAAAAGATGGAAATATCCAAACTAAAGAGTATTAGCATGGAATGGGGAGGGATAGGACTGGACATGCACTAGTATTGGCTGTGTTTGTTTGTTTGTTTCTTGTCTGAAATGCATGTATTCTAGAGAAATGCTGCTTTAGCTTTCTGGAATCTTTCTGGTCCCTGTGCTCTCCAGTGTTATTGCAAAGAGCCAGATTTCTAAGTGCAGCAGCTAAGCTAAAGTCAAGCCCAATCACAGTTAGCATCACTGACTGCATCCAATCGGTCCATGTGCAACTGAGTGACGATGGAGAAGGTTTGCCTCTGCTTGGAACCTCTGGATAAGTCAAAAGTGCAGTACAATAGGTGTTTACAAAATAATCCTTCTCAATTGGAAACAAAAGAATATCACTTAAATGTTAATGTCTGACTCAAACCTCATTTGATGATTTGTGTTGTCAAAATGCTTTCTGTTGTTTTTCTCCTGACAGTCTGTTTACGTGTATAGAGCTTTCAACATCATGTCTTAATGTCTCTAGGTGGTTCCAAAATGGAAATACTTCTAGGATCATTTCTCTTACTCCTTCATCTGCCTTGTAGGAGAGAATGTATGACTGTTCTGTAAAATAAATGTCTTATTTGCATATGTTGATGATAAATTGGTAACTGAAGAATTTAAAGTGGAAGAAATAAGTTAAAGTTAATTTTGCTTTTGAAGTGCTCAAGTGCACATATAACTTTTGAGCTCATGAGGAGTCCTTGTAAGCATCACTGACTGCTCATTCACTTTGAGGTATGTGTGAACTGAAGTGCTATGATCACTGAAAGTTTTGTGCTAGAAGACATATGTGGTCTTGCAATTCCTGCCACGCAACTGAGTATTTTTCACGCCCTGCCTTGAAATGACTTCTGAAAAAGTGATGCTGGTGACTTGGATGATGTGAATTTGCCCCACTGACACATCCTGGGGGATTGCAATGTAAAGCTCATCTTCTTTTAAAAAACCCAAGTGCAGTGTTGATGCAAGAATAATGCAGAAGATTGAATCCTTCTTCAAACCTAGAGTTCAGGTATAGAAACATCATTGACTTTTCACACTCTCCTACCAGTATCTCAGGAATCCACTCTTCAGGATCCATTTCATAACTTCAGGTTGAATATTTTTTTTTTTCTCTTTAAGAATAGATAAGCACTAGACAGAGGTGACCAACTCATTGCACTGAGACTATCAAATTCTAATTGTTTTCAGTTATTACTGAACCAATTAATTTCAAATAATATGCTGAATTCAAAATAGCATTTAAGTTTTTTATTTTCTTTACTGTTTAGTAAAAAAAGGTTTAAAACGGGAAGCATTTGGTTCACATGAAGTTACTGAATCCTCTATCCATGCCTTTGTTTATAGGCTGCTCACCTTTCACTTGCACAGAAGCTGTAGTGGTGGCTGGAGTGTTCTCTGCTAATTCAGAAGTTCAGATTTTTAGTTGAACCTCAATTAACTAGCAGAGAAGATGCTAGCTCTCAGATCTGTGCTGCTTCTTGGAACTTTTACTGCTCAGAAATCTAAGGCTTTTGCAAGAATGGATGTGCTATCATCACACTGCCTGCTCCTTCTTATTTTTAAAATTACATGCTTGATTCACCTAGGCTTTTTGTTTCATGGGTAAGAGATAATAATTCAGGTAATGCTCATAAATGATTTGAAACTCTGGTATCCTACTTCAAGCTAAAGATGGTTTAAAATTTAGATGATTACTATGATAGGATATGAAATCAGTAGAATTTTCAATGTTGCAAGTTGTTCAAACAGTGATCATCTGTAATTTTCATGTTCCAGAACCTTGGGGCTGCTAGTAAAGAGATTGGAGAAAGGTGGAAAAGCTGAACAGGAAAACCTTTTCCGTGAGAATGATTGTATTGTCAGGATTAATGATGGAGACCTTCGGAACAGGAGGTTTGAACAGTAAGTGTGCTTACCACACAGTACATTGCTGTGTTTAATCTTGCACACTGCACCTTGCAGTAATTGGAGGAAAGTAAGAAAAGATTGTCTAAGCATGCCATTCTAATAAAGAAGAGATACCCTAAGGGACATTAGTGGTTTTTAATTAGTCAAACTACAAAAAAAATCAGGATAATTATTGTCATTCAAGTACATGCACTTCTCATTTGATTGGTTTTGCACATTAGAGATTTTTTTTTTTCTTCTTGCATTGGTAAACTGTTTATCCTGAAATTCCTAGATGACTTTTGCTCTTATACTTGTAATGCATCATGTCCAATGTAAGTGGACAGCATAGAGACTTTTATTTTTAACATTTTAAAAAATACTTGTGGTTTTGTAGGTGTGAGAACTAAAGTTACTCTACGCAAAAAACTCCTGGAGAAGTCTGAGTTATAAATATTTGCTCAGTTGCTGCCTGGACAAGGTAGAATCCTGAAATGGTGAATCAGAAAGGCTTGAAAATGTGTAATGAGGTTGTAGTTCACATACAGATAATTGAAAGAGAAAGCAGAAAAGAGAGATGCAGAAAAAGAGTGATTTCAAAGATGATAATATTCTGAAAACTTGTAATACATTGAGGGCCAAAAGAATATCATTTATTTGATTGTCCTATACTTATTATACATTTGAAATGTTTTTTATTTCTTTGACTCTAAACTGGATGAAACATGACCCTGTACCATATGGCTGAAAGCAGCTTATCTGTGCTTGTTTTATTGTTCTGTTTCACAATTTGTTAAATCTATGAAAAGACTTGTTGACTTTGTCCTTCTCATAGTGACCCAGAGCACAGTGTCTGTCTGTGCAGGATTAGGCATTTTTTTTTCCTATTTCTTAACCTTGTTTCCTGGAAGACTACTAACTTACAAAAACCAAGTGTAAGCTAGATGTTTTGCAAGGCTTCATGCACTCTCAGCAAATGATGGAAATACATACTCTTTGTATAAAGTGTAATTTTCATCCTTACAATTGTCACTGTGTTTACTATTATCACAATTATCAAGGTTCAAAAGAAAAGGACATTGCAGTCCTGCCATAGAATTCTCTGCATTTCAAGACTGTGGTTAACATTTTTTGCCTTTCTGAATCCAGTATTTGGTACATTAGTTGTTAAGCATATTTAACCATTCTGCTGCTCTAAGGCAATAAACCTTAGCAAAAAGCAGACCGAGTAGCTAGACTAGTGAACAGATTCAAGTGTTATGCTTTATGCTTGAGTGCAATGTGTCTGTCAGCTCATGTTGCTTAATTAACATCAGTAATTATGCTTCTAATGCCTTCTAGTCTGCCAGTCCTCACTTGCTAATTTTCTGTTCATTCTGAAACCTCAGAGCACAGCATATGTTTCGCCAAGCCATGCGTACGCCCTTCATTTGGTTCCACGTGGTCCCTGCAGCCAACAAAGAGCAGTATGAACAGTTGTCCCAAAGTGAGAAGAACACCTACTACTCCAGCCACTTCAGCCCCAACTCCCAGTATGGTGACAGCAAAAGTATTAACAGTTCTGGACTTCACACATTGCAAAGAATGTCTCGAGCTGGTAACCAGGCTGATCAGACAGATTCCTACTCGCAGCTACCTCATAGTGTGAATTCATCAGGGAAACCACCCTCAGGCCTGGTATCATCACCTCAGAAAGTTCTCAGCTCCACTGCCAACAGTGGGTATAACACCAAAAAGATAGGGAAGAGGCTCAGTATACAGCTGAGAAAAGGTAAGGCACTAGTAGTGTACTCCTCCCTATAGCAGGAGGTATGTGTGCGTGGTGTATGCAGGTGTGTCTAGAGGCAATGATGTGTTGTGCTGGAGAGCTGGTAGGGAGGTGGCGGGTTGAAATCTGAAGCAAGAGGGTTGAGTGGTCCCTGATAGCACACCCAGGAGTCCAGTTGTCCATTTGGTGTGTGAACTGTGTTTGCAAAAGACCCTTTTGAAGAGTGGTTTAACAGTGTTACTTGTCTCACACCCAATGGAGAAGTTCAGTAAGTGCTACAAATTCTGTTGACCAAGACCCGAGAGGAGTGGTTGTCCTAGTTTGAGTCAGATGGGTAAACTTATTTTCCCCTTAGTGTATTTTATGTGCTTAGTGTTCATAATGTTTATTAATTAATCTTTCTTATTGAAAGGTATCAAAGACAATGCATTGAATGGTAGAGATTTTACATTTTCACAGGTACCAGGCTACTTGTCACATCAGTGTTCTCCTTTCCTTTCGATGAACTTCACATGAACCACCAGATTGCTTCTTTCTGGTTGCTGAATTTTAAGCTCTACAAACTAAGATGACATAAGGTTGACTTGACAGTTTGCTTCTGTTGTTGATGCTCCTTCAAGAAATTCTTTAGGCCATCAGTTCAGATAAGCCTGCTTGGGAAAACTTATTGTTACTGACTAAGTAAGGAGTCACTGTGCTTACAAATATACTTTGTCAATACAGTGATTTTTTTTTACCTATTTTTGGTGTCTGTGGAAATATTACTTGGACACTGCATAATAAAAGAATTCTTAGCCAGAGCGAAAATATACATTCACATAATTTAAAAGCAGCAACAAATGACTGTAGAATATGGGAACATGAAACAAATGTGGTGTTATAGCTGCTCATAAATATATGAGAATATAATTTTGATGCGTTATGGATTCATTGACTGTGATGGGAGGTTACATTTTGGTCATGTCACACTGGTTACTGCTTCATAAGTACTCTTCCCACTTCTATAATGTAATTTAGCTTTATTGGCACTAATATATTAGGTGGTTTTGGAGTGAAGAAGATGCATGCTACTTATTGGTGGAAAGTGATCTGTAAGATACTTTAAAATCTAGTTTACATGAGAGAGGTTTGGTAGCTCTTACGAAAGGAAAAGCTTTGAAATCCATCTCTAGAATATATTTCAGAAGTTTGGGAGGATATTTGTTCCTAACAGTTTGCTTATGTGAGAATGCTACTTATGACGAAATGGCACCTAGCTCAGATTGTAGACAGACAGAAACTAGTCTACTGGATTTTATGCATGCCAATTCTAAAAATAAAAGTGCATAAGGAAAGAAGTGTCCCTTTTTATCTCTGCTCTCTTTCTTCTGTTAATATCCACTGTAGAAAGAGACAGGTCCTCTCCTTTTGCCTTTCATTTGATCACTCTGAGAACATACATGTGGAGCACCAAATGAAGCGAAACACTTCAGGATGCACCAAGTAGTTTGTTAGAAATAGGAGTGCAACAGGAATGTTGATTGTCTTTGATTATTTCTAATGAAGGATGTTGTAATCATACAGGTCTTACAGATATTTAACAAATGTGCTTTCTTTGTAGCTAACAGACAGCAGTTTTTTTCACCAATTACCATCATTAGATTAAAAACTCCTTGTGGGGTACATTAAGGCATACAAGCATGTGAGGCTTCATCTTGAAATTCACTTCCAATTTAAGCTGATGTATGAGAATTGACTCTTTTTCAAGACAGACAGACCTCCTTTATTACAGCTGTGTTTCTATATGTTACATGAGCTTCTTTATATAAAATGACATGATAAGATACCCCTCCAGTACCTGCTTCTGTAATTATGATTTCTTAATATTTATTGCTGTTTTGGCATTTTAAAATAACCTGAACTTTCATAGAATTTAGCTGTTTAATAAAGTCATAAGAGAAGGTCAGTCATATGTTTCAGTCAATGCAGGATGTTTGTTGGCTTTTCTAAATGAAAATGGATATCTGTTTATCTTTCCTTAAAGGTCAGGGCCTGAACTTTTAGCATATAGATATAGGGGTTATTGCTGATATTCTAATGCCATTAAGGCTGTATAACAGTCTAGCTTAATAGCTCACACAAATTAAGATAGTGCAAGACATGACAGGGAGCCTATGGTTAGATATATTTTGGTGTAAGCTGACTACACAGTAAGTATATGTAAATAAAAGCAATTCTTTACAGCTAATATATAGAGAAAATAAGACCACTGATCTAACACCCAGGTTGTTAGGATTGTTTTGACCTCATATACACCAGGACAATTGCAGAGTGTTTTTTCTTTGACTGCAAGAGTTCGAGCCAATGCAACTGAGAGAAATTTAATCCAGCACTTATAAATAATAAATAACCAATTATACAACAAGTTATTCTAAGGTTTAGTCTTTGATCACTGAAAGACTCTCAGCATTTAGCCTGATGCTCACTAAAGCATTCAATAGATTTATTTTCAATTGGACATTGTCTTATGTGCTGGTTTTGACACTGCTCTACTAAGACAAGTCTGAAGTACTCAGTCTTTAAATTATAGCTTCATTTTAGTTGATTGCCTTTAAGTAGAAGGCATAATGCATTGAATCATTTCTATCTATAACTCCTTATTTTCTAGCTAAACTAAATATATAGTTTTTGAGGTAAAATGTCAAAATGGAGGTTTTTCAGGTGTTTCAGACCCTGAACTTGTTTGTAAGATATCAGGTCTCTGAAGTATATGGATTTACATGTATTTTTCATCACACTTCCCTGTTTTCCCACGTTTTCTTGAGACAGACTTTGAACTGACATTCTACATTTTTATTTAGAATGTCTTTTGAAGTGCTGTGTTCTCCTAGACTGGTTTTGGAATTCCTGTTCAGATGCAATAGGAGTGTTGGTCAATTTTGAAACGAAGCATGTAGAGTCCTAAATTACTTAAGTGACCTTGAGAAATGAGACTCAAAAGTGAAGCAAATCATTTTGGGCATTAGGAACTGCTGAAGAAATGAAAACTGCCATCCAATTCCATCTTTCAATTTTTAAAAAAACCACTTCTGATCACTATTTCTTAGCAGGCTGTAGCAAAAAGGGAAGAATGTTTCTGTTAGGTTAATCAAAGATCTTCTTGAGAGCTCTCAGCTTTGCTTAGGAAAAAAAGAAAGTTGTTCCAAGTCACTCAACTGCATAAAAATGGGCATGGAATTAATTTGTCTTGATTGTGCATGTGGCTGCAGAAATTTTACAGTCAGCCTTCTGAGCAGTTATTTGCATGTACTGTTACCCTGACTACATGTACACCAATTCTGGAAATACAGGGCTTAAACTAGGAGCAGGAAAAGAACTTTTCAGCAAGTGTCTGAAATGGTCTTGGTTAGTTTAATGAAGCCTCTGACAATAAGGAGAAATTATTTGCTGTTCAGCTCTTGCCTGAGTTCTGCTCCTTAATAAAAACTGTCTTCTAGCATAAAATAGTAGGACAGTTATTTCAGCAATCACTCATCCAAACATGGGGCTCAAGAAAGAATCTAACCACATAAGACTCAAGAAAGGCTAACCACTTCTAGTAAGATTCAATAAATGTTCTGACATCCAGTCAGTTTATGATCAGGCTGATTCCAAATAAGGTGATGGTGTTCATTTTGAATATAAATTTAATTAAATTACATGAAATCCCTACCTTCTGCCTTAAGGCTACTAGAACTTTTTTCCTCTAAGATAGCAAACAAAGCACCTTATCTTGCCCCTCTTCTGTCTGTACAACATAGCTCTTTTACTTTGTAATTGCCCTTTTTGTTCACCCAAAACTACTTTGTCTTCAGCTGAGAGCTGGCTGAGCTCTTGAGGGTGATGTGACCTTAGAGGGTGTACTCAGCACCATGTTCAAGAAGAAAGAGGAACTCTAACTTGTGAGAGAGCTGCTGATGTATCAAAGAAGCCTAGCAATTTGAATTGCACGAATTAGTGGGTAGTTCTTAAATGTTATTATCACTCAGTGTAATTTGATCATTGTCAGAGATGACAGCTATAGAGGGAAAAAGACATTTTCTACCCTCTATAAGAGATTAAGTGGAACATAGCTGAAATAACCCAGACCTTGCAAAGCAGAGCTCCTAGCTTTGGGTAGGATGACTCCTGTCTTTTCAAAAAGATGCCAGTGTCTTCTGTTTTCTACTTGTTCTGTTTCTGTCAGTATGTCCAGTTTCTCCTGTATTTATTAGTACCAATGAGAGGTATCAGAGGAGCCTGCAGTATGTTTGCACAGTTCCCTCATGATTATAATGCAGTATTATACCCTGAGAAGTGAAAACATTTTAACAGCAGGAAGGTAGTAAGATCTTATGCATTTCTATCAACAGGAGAACTGAAATGCATGGAATAGAGATAACTAAATCAGTTATGTGTATAAAAAAAGGGCAAAATAATCAATCCAGTCACAGAAGTTGTATTTATTTTTGGCTTCCTTTGAATGTATCCATTTATTTTCCAGTCTTGTGAACTTCTAATTTATATATAATAAGCACAGGAGTTTATGAAGCTGTACTAAACAGCTAAGGGCAGCTAGAGTGCATGAATAGTAAAATGGAAAGGAGAAAAGGTAAAGGGAAAATGACACCCAAAAGCTGCCTTATGCAAAGCTCCACAGAGCAGCATAGCAAAATGTAGCCCAGTTGGGGCCTCTTCTTTCCCCAGAAACAAGTAATTAACATTTTCTTCTGCTAATATCTGGGCTCAGTGTGGATTTGTGATGTTCTGCTGGCTTTGGTTAAGGCTTTTGGGAGATTTGTCAGCAGCAAATGCCACAGTCCAAAGTTATATCCTGTATGCATTTGTAATGGGAACATTTCATTTCTGTTTTTTTTCTGTGGGGGTTTAAAGTGGAGTGTGTGAACCAGACAGCTGCAATGGCATCATAGTCAGGCTGTAGGGCTTAAGCTTATTAATAATTAAATATTGCCCTGGGTGTGCAGTCATCTTCTGATGTTACTTTAGAAATTTTAGCATACCAAACCTCTACTCCAAAGAGCAGTGTTCAGCACAGATCCTCAGAATAAGAAAAAGATAAATTCTGTAAAAACCTGAGATGTGACTTAAAAAAACCTTACAGAGATCATCTTCACAGGTTGCAATGAATTGAAGAGCTCTATGAACATTTGAAGCATCATTAAAATTGTGAGGCTCCAGTGTAAAATATGAATATTATGAGATCTAATATATTTTTCATCTCTGTGTAACAGCACTGATAAATTTAATATCAGCCTGAAAGTGACCGAAGACTTTTAAATGCAAATGTCAGTTTTTCAGCTATTGTGAATGCTTAGGAGGTTGTCCCAACAATACTTAGCCTATTGATCCAAATTTCCTGAACAATACAAGCTGTTTCATTCATATTCTCACTCCTCTGGCTGCTCTTGTGCAGCAGTGGTTTCCCTTTTGTAAATATGTTATCCCAGAGACTGCACCTCTGCTGATGGGCTTGGCCTGGGCCCATGGTGGATCTGTTTTGGAGCTGGCTGCCATTGGCTCTGTTGAACACAGCAGAAGCTTCTGACAACTTCTTCTAGAAGCCACCCCTCTAGCCTCCCCACGACCAAACCATTGCCACAGAAATCCAATACAAACCTCAAATGCTTCTACAGTTGTTTGTTTTTCACAGAAGTTGTGGTCAGTTGGGCTTGTAGCTGAGGACTGTAGGAGAAAAGTTCAGCTTTTGTCTGTCTCAATGATTTTCTCTGAAGGAGTATTTTGTGCAGCTTTGAGGGACCATAGCTGATGTTGCCAAGTTCTATCTACAGGTTGCCTTAGCAGGTTAGATTAAATGTAGATTGAACATGTGTATGCCTAGCTAGTGAACTTGAACTGTAGACATATCTTGACAAGCTCTGAGATGTTTCAAATGGAAGTTGTAGATGCTGACATTCTGTCAGGGATGCTCTCTGCTGAATGCCTGTCTGCTTTCATGCTAGATTGAGCATCTTGAATAGACTTGATGGGAGGGAGAGGGCAGGTTTGAACACAGTCTCAAAGGTTGTTGATAAGACTCTACAGACTGCTTCAAAGAGAGGATTGCAGATAAGCTGGTGGAGTCCTGAGGTGCACTTCAGTAACCAGTTGTGGCCATAATTTCTCTGAAATTCAAGCAAGTCTCATTTGCTACAGTGACTGGACCCCCTCTCTGGATTTCTCCTGGCCATCTTCAGTGTCTCTGGTTTACTTCATTTAGTCTGAGCCCAGTGTAGTCAGTCACCTGGATGCACAGCAGGAGCTCAGAGTGGCAGCCTGGCTCTGCTGCCTGCCTGTGCAGCACAAGGCAGGGTGCAATGCCGCGAGAGCTGCGCCAAAGCCCTGGAGCAGAGGAGCTCTTGACACAAAACAGCCTGAGGTGCCACGGAGCACAAGAAATGAAACCACTGACCTCAGGTTCTGTCTGTCACCTGCTGGGGTCCATAAGTGAGCTGACAAAGCCCTGTGGCCAACAGTGTCAACCAACTGACATTGCTGAAAGAGTTGCAAAAGAGAAAGATCATTGACAAGATCCGGATTGACAAGGGGGAAGGCAGCAATAGGATATCAGATATGCTTTGTTCTGCTTCCTTGTCACTCAGCTGATCTGAAATAGAAAGCTGGAAATATGGCAATGACATGGAAATCATCAGAAGAGCAAGTTGCAAGGAGACCTGCTGAGCCACCTGTGCCAAGACTCACTGCTTCAACTGTAGTGTTCTTATATATGCCCTTTCCCCCCTTTTTTTCCCATGCAGTAATTCTTACATCTTACATGTGTATTTTCATGGATTGTGCCAGTGCTGTATACATACATTCTGCTGGATAAAAATAATATCTAATGTAACCATGCATTTTAACAGGTAGTATTCTACATTCTTTATGCAGGTACAGAAGGCTTGGGATTTAGCATTACTTCAAGAGATGTCCCAATTGGTGGCTCTGCTCCAATTTATGTGAAAAACATCCTTCCAAGAGGTGCAGCTATTCAAGATGGGAGACTAAAAGCTGGAGACAGATTAATTGAGGTGATGAAGTGTTACACATTGTTTGTGTTTGGGCACAAATCCATGCAGTAGTTCACTTCCAAAGACGACTTTTCCCCTTGCTTTGGCTTTCATTTTGGTTTTATTGGTTTTTTGATTGATTGGTTGTGGGGTTTTTGTTTGTTAGTTTGGGGGTTTGTTTTTGTTTTCTTTAGGTAAGATATCAAGGGCTGTGCATTATCAGTACATAAATGCTTTAAGAGCCTAGACTCAGACATACTATGAAAATATGGGTTTACATGTCCTTGTGTGAATATAATGTCCTAGTCTTGCTTTGCTGTTTAGCAATAAGTTGCAGCAAAGTGATTGTAGCCTAATAAGTGGCATTAATTCAGCATGGAGTGACAGAATAAAAATTAGTGAAGATGTTGCCAAGTATGGAAGACAATACCCTGTAAAGGTTTAGTGAATTAACTAAAAGGGACAATATAAGAAGGGCGCAGTGCTACAGAAAATCAAGGCCACTTCCCTCCTCAGGGGAGGATGTCCTCCAGGGAACTAAATTTCTCTTAGATAGGCACACAGCAGAGATCTTCCTGCAAATCTAGCTGGAGTGTTATAAGATGTTACCACCCACAGCTCTTCATTACTGTCCCTAAGCCAAATGACATTGGAGGTACAGCTGAGACTGTAACTGTCTCTCAGAGCCCTAACTTCACTTTACTGTAAAATTGGCAAAGTCAGCTTGAATTGCTGCTGGAGGAGAGTCCTCTGTAATGACTGTAATTCAAGGTAACCCAGATGACTTGGGTAGAAGGGGACTGAGAAGCATTTAAAACAATAGTTAAGGCATCTCAGCTGTGTGAGCTGTGATCTTAAGGGAAAGAAAAAGATGATTTGCTGGCTGCTACTGAGCATCATGCTCACTTGCTTAACACTGTTAGCTGATTTGTCTTATATTTCCAAAATGTTTCTGAACAGGCAAGCCTGAGAATACCTTTCTTTGTACAGTTAAACCTGTCTTTGTCTGGCTCCACCCTTACCCAGGTTAGCTGATATAGTGGGAAAATTACCTCTCTCTATTCCATACCTGTCTGTACTGGAAAGGGTATGTGGAGGCCAAGGGGCTGGTCAGCTGAACAAAGGCAAAATGAAGAGTAATGTATTTTCTACTTTTGTCACAATTTATTGTGCAAGATCTATTTGGAAGCTATGTATAACAACAAGGCAAGTTGAAACAAGACCAGTTTTGGATCAGACATTGATTTTACTGAAGGATTTTTGTGCAGAAATTCTTGTGAAAAATAGTGGTGGATGGAGTTAGTTGGCTTTAAAGTATACTGGAGCATACAGTTGCTGCTAAAGAGGGGGGAAATGTAGCTGTCTTGCTGCTTATTTGTATTTGTATATAAAGAAAGCCTGTTTAATTAGTTCTGTTAAATGGAAGCTATCCTGAACCAATAAGCAGATTGCTTCAGTGAGATTTACTTATTGCTGTCGCACAGGATTCCCATGACTTCTCAGCATGAATTTTTGCTCTTTTTCCTCTTTTGGAGCCATCAATGTTTAATATTTCCTTTGCCACAGGTAAATGGAGTTGATCTAACAGGCAAAACTCAAGAGGAAGTTGTATCCTTGCTGCGCAGCACCAAGATGGGAGGGACTGTCAGCCTCCTGATCTTCCGGCAGGAAGAAACATTCCACCCAAGGGAACTGGTGCGTAAAATAGAGAGTAGCTAAGAGATCTAGAGCAGTGGGAGCAAATGACTTCAGCTTATCACCTGCTAGTAAATATAGGCATGGCCAGCATTGAATATAGGAAAAAAACCCAAACCAAACAAAAAAGCCAAACAGCTATTTTGGATTTTTTTAGAGCATTTTTTACATGGATGTTTTTTATTCTCTTTTGAGATCTCCTATTGGAATGAAAGATTTTTTTTTTTTCTAATAATGTATAAGGGAGAGTTTTATTTTGAGTGAAAATGTTTATTATAGAAGAAGCTATTAGATGGGTTTTATTTGGATGCATGCAGACAAGTAGATTATTTCATATCTTCATGTGGACAAATCTGTGTTTGAAAGGCTGATATTTGTCCGACTACTAAAATATTTCAGGGCATATAATACCATGCCACAACAGGATATGCAAATACTTTACTATCAAAAAGTGGAATATATATAAGAAATAGTAGCCTTTTTTTTTTTTTTCATAGAAAAGCAATCTCTATGGAATGGAAACCCTGCAGTTATTAATTTAGCAGGGTAATTCAGAAAATGTTTCTGAGGAATTTACATGAAATGGAAATAAAATGATGTTTCATACTGTACCTGCTCCACTTGCATAGTGTATACAGATATTTCTCTGATAATTATTCAAGATAAATTTGGTTATGAAAAGGTAGACTGTGAATGTAGCAGTCTTACTTTGTTCTGTATTCAATTAAACTGCTGAAGATATTTATTATTTGTATTATCATAGCTATATATAGCTCTAAAATTAACTTATTTTGGCTGCATTATCCTGAGAAGATAGACAGATATGATGAATGGATTGCTTCATTTTTCTATTGCATTTGTGTTATTTTGAATGCCAGACAAAAAAAAAAAAGTATTTTTGTTTGGCCATTTCAAGATGTTAAAAATTAGCCTTTCACTTTTCAGAAGTTAAAAGTGGCAGGGAAAGTTGGAAACAAACCACAGTTTTACCTAAATATTCTTGGAACATGACTTCAGGTGCTGAAGTGAAAGTTGTTTTAAAATGAAATGAACAATTTGAAATCATATTATGCCTTGCCTTATAATTACTGGAACTGTGAAAGCAATCTGTGTATAAGTTTCTGTGATGTGATTTTCACAGTATTGCTGTCCTTTTTAAAGGTGAATGAAAATGCCTTTTAAGTTTTCTAAATAAACTTAGAAGTAAGAAAATGTCTTAATTTTGTGTATATTATTTCTATAGTAAAATGAGGAAGTTATTATGCATGGTATTTTGTTTAAATCATTGTCAACAAAGTACAATGTGAGCAATGCAGAGATTTAATAATAATAATAATAATAATAATACTTGATGTAGAGTTAAAAATAACAGCAAATCAGCCACTTTAAAGGAGTTCAACCTCAACAGCATCCCTGCTGCTGCTCAGGTGATGCTCTCTGGGCTGTTTTTGCCAACAGCAGCACAGGGAAGGCAGATGTCACCATGGCCTTGGCAGGTGCTAGGTGGGCTCTGCACTGCGGAGCCAGCTCAGATCTGAACTGGTGAATGAATCTATAGAAACATTTTCTATAGATCCATTGGAACAAATGACATGATGAGGATCTGACAGTATGTGTGTGGTGATCCTCTGTTGCATAAGGCTTTGTTGGTTTGAATTTTCACATGAAGAAATGTTAGGTGAGCTCTGCTGACAGCTGTCAAAGAGCCGGAGCAGAATTGCTGGGGAAGGTGTTGAACTCAAACCCACCATAAGGGCTGTTCTTTCTTCTCTGGTAAGAAATAATCTTGGAAGGAAAAAAAAAAGAAGTCTTTTCAACCAGCTCCTCTCATTATATTTTAGTAGCTTTATGTAAAAAAAAAGATAAAAAGAAAATTCATACTGAAGGAGAGATTGGAATGATCTGAAATCATATCAGCTCATCTTTTTCACATGTAAATCTTCTTTGACCTCTTAGGAACAATTTTGCCTTTGCCTCCATCCCCTATTTCTGTCATATTTTCTATATCTGTACACTTAAATATTAACTGAATGGGCTGTCTTAGAAACTGTATGCATAAAATCATGTTATTTGATACTATCCATCTCCTAAAGGGCAGGACTTGCTGTTGCTTGCTGAGGAGCACTCAGTATTAAAACCATTTCCTAATTGCCAACATTTGTACAGATAGTAACCCCAATAAAAGAGTGTTTAGATTTTATGTTTCGGGTTATAGCTTGTTCAATGACTTTTGAAAAGTTACTTATCCTTGGGTTTCTTTATAAGTGAAATGAAGGTAATAAACTTTCAGAAGAGTTGTGGAGTTTAATGTCTTTGATATATTATTTTTTGAAGGAATTTATGAAACTGTGTAGTTGTGTCAAAAACTTAAAGGAATGTCAAGCTGAGCCCATTTAGGTTAGTATGGGATCTTTGGAGCTTGTGTGGTGAGGTGTGTGTGGTGGATAGCCATCATCCACTGTGGCAACTCATGGGAAAAGTGAGCAAAATGTGAAAGCAAGGAATAAAATCCAATTGGCAGGCGTTCACTTTTCTATCCAGTGAGCTCTGGAAGAATGATCATGCTTCTCCAGGATAGCAGGCATTTGATTGCTTCCAGAGTTCCAGAGATAGAGGCTGTATTAGGGCTTGTCCATAGCAGTGTGAGAGGCAGATTGTTTCTTAAAAAGAAATCTTCTGTCTCTGCCCCTTTCTTTATGAAAGGGATGAGGACTATTCTGGTGAAGTAGAACTTCTGTTAGTACTGTGGTTACCTCACATAACCAAACATGACTTACTGTGAAGGATTTTCTTAGAGCCTGCTACTATGTGAATATACTGAAGGATTGACTTGGGTAATTTAGCTTTTGAGCTAAATTCTCAGTGTCAGCAGAGACAACCTGGCAGTCTTACTCTCCTGTACCCTACAAGTTAATATGCCCATTGGTACACATATGTCCTTACAAATTCCTAGTAGTTGTTTCCATCATTTTTTTTCTCATTGGTTGTTGGCTGCAGGTTAGAGCTAACTGGATGTCTGTATTACTACTTTGCCACTACTTTTTGCTCAGTCATTTGAGTGTCCTGTAAAACAGCCCAAAGCAAAAAAATCAGTAAGCCCTGGCATTTCATTTTGGCCCAGCTGAATGGAAAGAAATAGCTGGTTAGCTTGCAAGTGATCATCCTGCCAGCAGCAAGGTGGATCCTGGGTGCTTACAGGGGTTTTAATATGGGTGGACATGGGCTTGGAAGAGGAATAATTCCTTATGTGTGTTTACAGAATTGGTTTAGGGGATGCAGAAAGGTTTTCCCATGATGTCTTTTTGCCTTATGTGCCCTGAGAAACAAGTGAGGAATTGCAAGGTATAGGAGGCTCCCAACTGTGGTGAACTGAAAGCACTCTCCTTGTCCTGGGCTGTTTAGTGCTGCAGTTCTGGTTCATCCAAACACTCAAAAAGGGAATCTCTTGTTAAAATGATACTGGATATTTTAAAAAACTAGGTACTTGGTTCATCTAGACTGCTGAGGTAGCTCACTGAAAACTTCAGAGCAGAAGAGAAAGGCCAGGGGAGAACATCCCTGAATAAGAACATTCCACCAGCCAGGACATGGTGCAAGCAGCTGTGATTCTTCCTTGGCCAGATAACCACCTCCCTCTTAGCCAGATAAAGTCAGGTGCACTGGGCCTAAAACCACTGGAGATTCTTTTTTTCCCCCACCTCTCATTTAGTATTTGTTTAGACAAATGTGAATCAGGGGCATGAGGAACACTCTGCTTTTTTCCACAACCACTTCATATCAGCATTAGAGCTGTTTATCCCCCTGCTGATAGATAGTATATGTCGTGTGTAGTCCTGTTCTTATTTATTTTTTTTACTTCCTTTAGAATGCAGAACAAAGCCAGTCACAAATTCCAAAGGAAACGGTAAGAGCTTTGTCTTTTCCATACTGGAAGACTCCCAAATGTTTTTAACTTGATATGGCACTTCTCCATCAAAGCTTCACAGATCCTCCTTTCACCTTCTATGCTGTAGATGGCTCTCTCTAGCTTTACATTTTAAATGTGGTGTTTTTTTAATGTAATTTCAAATACTGTTTTGAATATTCTATACCATTCAGCTATGATGTGTGTTCAAGTGATATTTGAAATTACATCTACCATGCACAGCCAAAGGCCTAAAGTTGGGATGAGAAGAGTAGACTTGGGTGGTTTCTTGAAGCTAAGTGTTTAAATCATGGTTGTATGACTGAGAACTGTGATATCAACACAGAAATTAGGCACTTTGGATGTCTCAGTTGCATCCTCATAGCAAACCACTGTTTGTAGGGAAGTCATATCAAGCTTAACCCTTTGAACACTGTAACAGGTTTATATGGGATGTGTCAGTGAGGCTGTAGACTGAGATTGTATTCTATTTATATACCTCCTTTTAGTCAGTGAAACAGGATCATTTTTAACATACATTATATTAATATATGTAAAAAGTTCTAAAATAAGAGGTTTATTTTATGAAACATCAAGAGAGCATATAAATTGCTTTAAAGGTATTCTGTATATTAGTCAAAAACTAACTTTAAGAAGCTCTATTCAGTTAGGTACCTATTTCAATATTAAATAATAAATTAGATTATGGAGGACTTAAGAGGATTTGTTCTAGGATTTGAAATTAGTTAGGCTGCTGATAAACAGAAAAACTTGTCTACATTGTTATCCTTACCAGCAATGGTGAGATGGTGTCTAGGATAAAAATAAAGTCAAGACTAGGTAAAGAGATGTAAAAGACATCTCAGTGAGATAGTCAAGGGTTAATTCTAGTAATGTTTTAGGCCCATGAAATGTAACTGCTAAAATGGACATTTGAGTGGAATGTAGCAATATTCACTTCTACCCCTCTGGCTTTTGATGTCCTTCTAGTCTGAAAGTCACCTGCATAAGGGCTCTGCAAAACCATGGGTGTGTTATTGTTCCAGACATGCCTTGCTTTAAGTAGATAGAACATACTTATTAGAGTGTGTTCTTTGTTTTTATCTTCAGAGTTTCTTAGCACATACTGCTGATATGTAAGGAGATCAAGGATCAAAGCCCAGGACAGTATTTCTGCCTATCATTGAGTGCAACTGAGAACAATTCATGGGTGCAGCCTTATAAAAGTGTCCTGGTTTGAGGAGTTGAAATTCTGCCCTAAAACCTCATTAAGATTAAGCAGATTGTGTACAAGGTGTTTATGTAAATCAATTACTCATCTCTTGCAAAGTCAATGTTCTGTAACAAATTCCATGGTGAAATCATTTCTCTGTCATTTTTGGGACTAACACCCTGAGTTCATCCAAGGAAAAACCAAAAGAAAATAAGTTTCTCATTTCTTCTCTCTAGATGAGAGCTAAAAATTGCTTGTTAACCAGAGGACTATGCAGGTTTGGCAGGGAGTGTACAAGAAGCTAGGCATTTCTAAGGAAGCAGCCAGCAAGCCTTTGAGATAAGGAAGTGAACTGGGAAACGTGGAGATACAATGTCAATACACATTTTTTTGCTTAATATCTTAAATTTTTCATTCATTATGGGATGTGATATTTTTGTTATTTATTTGAGGCTCAGAGCAGCAGTGATCAGTTGTAGGAACAATACACCTCTTTAAATTTGCCTACTCCAGGGTGGCAATAAAAACTGGACTAAATATGAAAGGTCTCAGTGGGTATTTATAGTGCACAATGCTTTTGCACTTACCTCCTTTCTTCCAATCTACTTTACTTTGGATAAGTGTGAGACTGCATTTCTACAGAACTCATTTTCCTCAGCTGCACATTAATAATACAGTCACACACCTTTTTATTATTATTTTTTGAACTATTTTTCATTACTTTCCTTCATTCTCCTTGATTCTGCCTCAATCCTATTTATTCATCCTCTGTCTACTTTTCAGGTCTTTGAGATTTCTACTCTCACAATTTCTATTTCTGTGCCTACTCTGATCTTTGTGCTGTTAGTTGTGAGGTTTTAGTCTTCAAGTGTCAAGGACTTGATAGTAGAAAGCAAAGGAAAAAAAAACAACAAACAAAAAATAAAGTATGATGAAAGTAAGGAAGCTATAGAAATGAGAGAGAGGTGAAATAAAAGTCTGCTCTTAATTTAAAGGCAAAATGGTTATGATTTTTTTGTTGTTGTTATGTCTTTCTGAGAAAATAGAAGAAAAATGCACCTTTGAAATTAAAAAGAGGAAAAAAAACCCAAACCTTTGAAAACAGAAGGCCTGAAATAAAATTCTTAAGTAGACCCCAAAGTATAAAGCCTAATTTATCAGCACTCAGGGGATACTTTCATGTAATTGTTACTTTGAAAAGTTTTTACACTAATATTGTGGCACTTGGATGCAGCAGTTAGAGTCTTCATGGATGTAATAAAAGAAAACCTTGAAAATTAGGTTTTTTAAAATTTATTTGTGGCCTGAAATCCTTGAGAGAATCATTTCTTGCTAGCTGTGTAGGAGAGCACATGACTTTGTGTTTTGCACACCATCACAGAGCACAGGTTCTCATATTCTCCTGCTTGAACTTCCATAGGACGTTTCACAACTTGCTAAGCTGGTAGAATTTAAACTTTGCTTTCCAGTTGTGCATAAGAAATGCAAATTGCTAATGCAACCTCAGCTTCTATCCAGTAAGTGTGCCCTGGTGAAAACTCTGCTGCTGGCTTTACCTTCTGGTTTGCTGACGAATGGAACAGGCACTTTTGTTTCCTCCTGAAGCAAGAAATTCTCCTGTTTCTTGGTTGAAAGTTTGTTTCCCTGAGGCAAGAGTTGATGCCATTTGTATAGCTGATGATAACATGGAACAGATGCACCTATTTCTAAACATGGTGATTATTTGGAATATAGGAGATTGACCGTAATAGGAAAACTAGTAATTTATCATTATTACATTTCTGTTTCTAAGCATAATTATCTTAATCTTGTTACAGAGCATTGAAATGAACTGTTAATTATGCTATGTAAAACATCTGCCAATTAATTTTTCCCTCATACTCTTTGAAAGTCAATAGTGTTTCAGTCATATTTTGCTTTTACAATTGTCATTCGCTGTTTGTTTTCTGGATTCAGAACTGGCAACTTAACTTCCGTGTAAGCATAATGCTAGAAAAATAATAATTATCCTATGAGTAAACATCTTCCAGGGGCTGTTGTCTATTGGGAAAAAAAGATTCAAAGTTAGGATTCAGGATTTCATTCCAGTTGCACTCAGCAGCATGGGAAAGCTTCAGCTTTCTGTTCTCATTTGTTTTCCTGTCAAATTGCTCTAAGTGAGCAGAATGTTATGAATTTCAGTGAGTGCAAGATCTGCAACAGCGACAGAACAAGAGAGGTTTGTGTGCTGGAACAATATAGAAGTGTTCAGCAGCCCTGATAGAAATTGCAAATGGCATTGTTTTTTATTTTCTTCTGAACTCAAAACATCTCATCCTCCTGTTATTATCTTTGTTTGGAACACCATGCTCTTTCAGAATCCAAGGGTAATGTCATGGCTAAACCTATCAGCACTGTAGGGTTCAGTTGCTGGTTTTGCCAGAAACATCTCTGTGTGAGCCTTAGAGTAAATTAGCTAGCTAAATATTCTTCAATGCAAGAATTATTTTTGTACACTTGTGTTATGAATATGTGAGATACACTAGCAAAAGCCTAGAAAGATGTAATTTATATCGATTAATGGATGGAAAATTCTTGGAGCTTAATCTTGGGGGGTCAAAAAAGCACTGTCAGTGTTGAGCTTGAAGGTGATGGTGGTCTGAGTGTGTGTGTGTTTTTTATTTGTGGTGAAAAGCTGTTTGTGTAACTTCAAGATCTGCAGTACTGGCTGCATATCCATAGCTGTTTCTTAAGTTCCCACCACTTCGTATTTAGAACATACACAAAACTTCAGCTTTTATAGCAGCTATGTGTTATTCAGTTGATGAAACTCTTCACACAGAACCTTCTTTGGAGAACACTTTAGAGCTTCATCCATTTCCATTGCTGCAATAGTTGGTCCAAATGGCTGGAATTTGAGCCAAGATCATCCATGGACTACTATCAGCCTCCAGCACCAGCAGTGCTGTTAACCCTTGCTGGCCAATTGCCAGTTTCATGACAGGCATTTAGCTGTCCCTTCACTCAGGTTCTGTGACAGGATTGCCTCAGCACCACTGTTGCAGAGTCCTCCTGAAGCCACACTGGTGTGCACATTATTATTCACCATTATTATACTATTTCCTACATATTGACCTGAGATTATTTTGGATCATAAGAGCGAACTGTGGAAAGCATTTGCAATTCAAACAACAGATATAAGATGAGAGACTGAAAGAGGCTGCCAGTGGTGGTCTGCTAGCACAGGCACTAGGGTCATCAGCTTCTTTCACTTAACCTAATTAGGGTGAGTGCAAAGTTCACATTATTGCTTAAAATTCCTTTTTAAACCTCTGATAACTCATTGTTTGTGTGCAAAGCTTGGTGTTGATTCTACCTTGCTATTAAATAGTGAGATGAAGTGGTTTGCCATGGTTGCCTGGAAGTCTGCAGCAGAAGTAGGAGTAAGACAGAGGTCAGCATCAGTGACCCATAGAGGCAATGCCACACGTGGGAAGTGTTTCTGGTCATGGCCTTCTACAAAGGCATTATTTCCCTTTCAACTTAGTTTTTCTCTCTGCCTTTACCAAACACTCTCTATCTGTTTCTTTAGTCTTCCAGGTCTTGTACATCCAATAGGCCAGAGAGAGAAGTATAAAGATTTTTAGGGAGCTGTGTCATTAGTGTGAGGGGCACTGAAGTTGTTCCTGAAGAAGGAATAGTGCAGAGAGCTGTAGCTTTCTAGGCTTCTTTGGCAGAGCAGACACCTGCTGTGTGTCTAATCCCCTGGTTTTCATGTCTCTGGGATATCCAGTTTGTAAAGAAAGGAGGTTAGCATTAGAGCTGCATATTGGCTTCATACAGTAGGAGCCCAAAGTTTGAGTAAACAGCTTGGAACAGGGTGTGTTGGCCTGGATTATATATAATCATGATATTAGCAGCAACAGATTAGTCCTTGTGTGAAGTTCTGAGATGCATAACAAACAAAATATTTTTAGTGGTCTGATCAGTTGATTTGAAATGAAGAATCTCAACTGCTTAAACCAGTTTCTCCAACAGCCCAGAGCAGAGTGTTAGCATTAGGAAGAATAATATTAACATAGACAAGCAATGGCCTTCTTATGGAGCTAAATAACAAGCATGTGGGTGCACTTAAACATGGATTTTGCAAAGCTTTGATTTTCATACTTGAATGAAAATCACATGCTGGAATTTTTGTACTTTTGAACCGAAGATTTAATTTTTTCCAAAACCATTTTTTAAATCCATCAGGAACATTAAACTGAAGCCATTTCTGAATGTGGAACATGTTTTTTGATATTATATTGGATGCTTATAATGGACATAACTGGAAATGTAATGGGCCTGTTGTGCAGTATTTTCATGAGCTGGCATTTCTGCCTATAAATAACTACCAAAGTTAATCCAGATATAATATGCAGAAATCTTTTTCCTTGATGAGATTAAAAATTAAAGCAGACCACATTTCCCATAAAAATCTCAGAATTCAGATGTAGGTTTTGATATTTAGCAGCTGCTGTTTGATTTGAACAAGAGTGCAATCTTCACCAGATGTGACATATTAACATAGCTAATATGAATAATGAGTCTCAGCATATATGTGCAAATAAGATTCATTAGTGTTTGTCTAACACATGGGAGATATTAAAAGGCTTAACCTAGGAAGAGTTAGAAAAAGGAGGCAAGCATAAGAGTTTTAGTTTAGTTGGCTTAAGCCCTATAGTATTTTATAACTAGGTAAGTAAACACTTTAGGCCCTTAAAACCTGTAGTGGAACACAGGATTGATTGATTTTTCTTTTTAGAAACAAAAAAGGTCTTGTTGTATTTCAAGAGGAAATGCAGTTGGAGCGTGTGTGTCACTACTGGAGCAGTAGGCAGCTTTTTCCCTGCTGGAGGTCCAGTTTTAAATCAGATTGAGCTGCTGTAGTTGTAGTTAGATTTGTCTTTAATGCCTACCCACAGCAGGATGCATCAGCTGTCAGTTTTTCCTTCTGAGGAGAGGACTGAACTGAAGTTAGAAAGTTAAGGAGGTGTGTTGCAGGCCACCTGCATTGCTCTGTTTTCAGTACCTCCATCTGCATTTGTGAAAGTACTAAACATCACCCTCCACAAAACACTTACTGACCAGGAAAACTGTTGTGGTTCCTTAGAGCTGTGTTCTACATGTGTTGGCACACGATGAAATAGAGTCATTGTCCTTTGGTGTACCTCAGTTTAAGAGGTGGCCTGATGTGACAGCGATGTCACCACAGGACTTGAAGGAGAAAACCATTTGAGTCATCTCTGATGTCAAGAATGTCTTTACACAACAGCTAACTGAAATCTCTTCTCTCTTGCATGTATCGTGTTTCAAAATAAGAATAATGCTGAGACAAATGTTATTTGTTTCCTAGTGCATAGGAGTTATGATTTCTTAGTGTCACGGGTACCTCGTGAGAAAGAAGAAAATAAAGAATGCTGTATTAAAATCTACAGCTTGAAAATATCCTGGAAAAAGTGGTGATGTTAGGTTAAAATTTCCCAGTATTGAGACCAAATGGTTAAACCTGGAATTTTGCAATTTGCAATCCTTTTGCAACCTACATTTCCTAGACCTGGTGAGCTATTACATCCATGAGACTTCAGCCTCATCTTTCAAGAGCTTGAGATTTTCCATCTGGACAAAATCAGAAGAGAGAAAACACATTTGTGAGGCAGAAAGTTGATAGGTTAACAAAATAATAATTAAACAGAGGCTAAGAGGCTCGGGGTTGTGATGTTAGAAGGCTGGGCACAAGAGGATTGGGGAGGAGGTAAGGTGAAGAGTGTAGATGGGGTCATTGGAAGCATTAGGTAAGGTTTGTGCTGTAGTTCCCTAATTTATCACATGAATTTCATAATCATGCCACATGGAAGGGTGTGTTTGTATATGTACATGGCACATATGCTTGCATACAAGAGCCCTGTAAATATTTTCATATACATAACAAGGAAATATAGGTTACCCTTTAAGAGTGGGGATGCAAAGCTTGCTTAATTGCTTCTGTGAAAGGAAACAGTAGTGCATCAGCTTGTTGCTGAGAGTCCCATGGCTAACATTTCTTTTCTCTATACATAATCCCAAAGTAACTTGCAGGCAAGTTTCAGTGACTGGAGAGCTGCTGAGAAGACAGCATGTCTAAGCTTGCAAGAGAATGAACTTGGTTGGAGAGAATGCAGCCAGATTTGTAGCTGCAGCAAGCCACTTTGGAAACTTGTCCCAGCTTGATTGAAAATTGCTTCCCCTGTTAGGTGGGAGGAGGTTTTCCTTTGCTGTTAGGTTTCTTTTTTTCACCCATCTCATGCTGCTTACTCAGTGGCTGAACACTGATGAGATTTTATAAGGCAAGAAGTCCTAAGCAAGAAATTTCTTTATAGCATTTAAAACACAAAAGTATGAGGAGGAGATGCTGTTACTAATATGATGAGATAAACTTATGGCACTCTTAGTATCAAGGTTCATTTTAATGTTGTTTTTTTAAAATTAAATCAGGTTTTATGATCAGATCAAAACCCAGTGTTATGTAGAAGAGAAAAACAATTTCCCCCCTGTTTATCTTCTGGCTTTTTAGACTCTCTCTATATATTGAAGCACTTCCATCAGTTTGCTCTAGTCAAGAAGATGATCTTTAAATTTACAGTATATTTATGTTGTACTTAAAAAGTGAGGAACTTACCTCAAATGCCATTTAGCAGAAATTGATGCTAAGTATGAATTTGAAGGAAAAAAAAAGTCAGCAACGTATTTTATCACCAAGTGAATTTTTAATACAAATTGCATACTTGAGCAGCTCCATTCATCCAGCTGAAGTCATTTCAGATGACCTTTTCCTCAGCAGACTCTGTCTGAACAGAATATTGTTCTGCTCTTAATTGTTTTGGACACAATGTGTGAAAAATCTTCAGGGAGCTGAATTTGGTTGTTCCAAGGTTCACATCATTTTGCTTGCATGTTTACCACTGACCTGTCAGACTATAGGAAGGAATAAATTTCTCCCAGAGATCAGCTAATCATGAAAAGAGTGTTGAGGTGTTTGAGTGACATAGTGCAGCTGTTAATTTGGAGTGTATCAAGATCAAATGGAAGTTATTGCAATTAGGAAGTGATTGTGTTCTCAGTTGAAATATTTAAATGCTGCATTTGAGATCTTTGTGCATTTTTATGCTTGCCGCGTGGATGTAGTGGGGAATTTCTGTGGTTTGTTAAATACTTCATCTTTAACACAATTTAAGTGCAAATTTTACTTCTTTATAATAGCTGATATTTAATTGATTAGGGAGAGTTGCTGTACAGGTAATGTTTCTGTAGTCCAGAGGACTTTAGGGAACAAAGAATTGAGCCAGTCTGAGGGTTTGTTGGAGTTTTTTGTTTGTTTTTATAACTTGGGTTGAAAATATTATGTCATCAGGCTGAAATCTTTGTGTTTAATTCTGTGAGAATGCTCTGTGAGATGTATAGAGGTTCCTGATTGCTCTATAGTTCTGTTCCAAGGTTTGTATGTATGAAGTTCTATCCAATAGATCATCTATATTAAGACATTCTTTGGTATTGTGATATGGCACAAATGTTGGGCTCAATCCTTTCATATGTGCCTTTGAACCTTCATGGTTCAGCAATCTTCTCCTAAATATTTTTAGAAAGAAATTGTGAGGTATCAAAGAGAAATGTTGATTCTCTCTATCACTTTTTCTGTTTAAAACCCCCATTCAAGCATAGGGTACTAACAGATGGCACACAGGTTCTAGAGGGCAAAAGGCTTCACATGGCCCTAAAACTGTGGACACAGCTCCTTGGTTGAAGCAAGCTGTGGATACCCAGTGAACTACCTAAAACAATTGATCCTTGGCCCAATAATGGTATTTTTTTTCTTTGGAATGATCTTCTATTGGCTTCAGTAGTTCTGTTGCAGTGCTGAGGCTGCTGTTTGTCATTTTTCCATGGGCATAATCACTTGTGGTCTCCTGTGCGATAACTGTGCCGACAGCAGAGNACTCACTCAGGTGCAGCTCCTAAGGAGTAGCTGGCTGCTGGTTTAGACCTTAAGTTTCACCTGCACACTCAAATATGTCTGTAGCCTGATTTTAGCTTATTTCCTTATTCAAGACTGTAGAAAACAAGCAAGCAGAAGCCTCAGATGAACAATAGTGCTGAGCTGATAATGCAGCTCTGTGGTCTTGCTGAAGAGAAGTAGAAGCCATTAGGCAAGTCCTTGGGGATGCTTAGTGAGATCCTCTCTCCACTTGACCCTTTGGCATGTAGAAGTGCACCTGATGGCTACAGGCTGTGCAGGAAAGCACTTCAGTTCTCTGCTCTGGAAGAGAAATCATTCTGACAGAATGTGTAGAAGATTAGAAAATATTGGGGTGGAGAGAAGGGGATTGATTGTCAGTTTGTGATAACAGTAATGAAAAAAAAATCCAATAAGTTTATGTTCTTCTTTGGGTTACTCGTAGATCCCACATTGGCTTCATCTCTTATTTGGCTCATGAGCTTTTTATTCCTATACTATTTATTAGGGAATATGAAAGTGGTCAATGTTATAGAAAGTGAAAGGTAGCATGCATCAGTCTCAGATTGTTTTATTCTGCAGCTACCTGACAGAAGATGCATTCAAATGTATGTTTGTAATTAATGTTTCTGTGACCCAGGCAGGCAAGTTAGGGCTGTAATTTTCCCCAAGTTTGGGAAATATATATTTTAGATCCAATGAGGGAGCCAGCCTAGCTATGGCACTTGGAAAGGGAGTGTTAATAATGTTTTTAATTGATGAAGCATTATGCTTTGTTATAAACAAAAGATGGTTAGAAATGAACTAATACTGTCTAGTGTAAGGGAAAAGGCTGGTGAGCACATTAAGGTTCATGCTTTTAACCAACTGGGAAAAGACAGAGCTCCTGTTTTTCCTCCCTTGGCTGTTCTGGTTCTCTCAGCAGTCTGACTGCCTGCCCATGTGACATTTTCACATTGCATTTCTAGGTCAATGGTGACACAACTAGCTTGCTTGTGCCCAAATTGATCATCACAGTCTGCTGTACTCCACATGGCTTTCACATCCATCTTTGCTGTAGTCTGTACTTGGATTTCAGGAGAGTCTGTCAGCTTTGCATTTCCTCAGGTCTTAAGAAACAGGGATGGCTCAGCAGGTGCATGTTAACTTCTCATCTGTCTTGCTCCAAGTATCTGAGAGTACGAGAAAAATAGGAGTAAGCTTTGCAAATAGATGAGAGTGGTGTGGGACAAGTCAGTGTCAAATCAGCATCAGGAAGGGAGGTGATGTATTTGCTAAGTCTGTGAAAAAAAATGGCCAGATTAATTCTTCCAGAGAAGAACTGCTGACTGTTGGGCATCAATGTGCACCTTCTGGTGGACATTCTCTTACTCTTTCTTCTTCACTTGAGTGAGAAAACACCAGTGCAGTTGGGCTTGTGAGTAACTTTGTGGAGTCCAGACACTAAGCCTACTGCAGATCCCACGTGCCCTTTAAGGGCATGACTTTTCTTTTTAATTGATAAAGTTAGGCCCAGAAGTAGTGACAGCTGCTTAGCTATAACTGAAAGATGGTGAGAGACAAGTGGACAGTGTCTGCAGCAAGGAAGAGGGTTGGTAAACAGCCTGTCCCTTCCATTCCTCCTTCTAGCAGCAGCCTCTTGTGTGTGAGTACTGCTGCTTAGGGCTTGCCCATTTTCTTTCCTGGGTGCTGTGCCCTTGCCTGAGATTGTTGCAGCTAGACTAAAATTGGGTATGGAGGGCAATGAAGAACCAGAGATGTAGGTAAGAGGACAGAGCTGAAGGGCAGAACAAGGAAAGACAGGAAAATTGACACTCAGAGCTGAATGTGAAGCTAAGCCTGGCACTAGATGTGCTGGTGCAGATCTCATCTGGGTAATTTTCTGTTTTTCCTAACACAGCTAGTTTGAAACAAAATGAGGTGAATGAGGGATTTTTGAATTTCATCTCCTTGCATTTAGTTTCTCCCCATGACTGCCAAACTACCAGAGATGAAATCTCTGCCCACTGCAGGGGGGATTGGACTAGATGACCTCCAGAGGTCCCTTCCTACCCAAACCACTCTATGATTCTATGATGTTTTAAAAATTCTGTGGGTTTGCAAGTAAGAACATTTCTGGTGCAACTCTCTTTTGGCTAATGAAAGAGCAGCTTACGTGTGAGTTGGTATTAATAGCACATTCAGTAATGCCACACCATTCACTTATGTTACTAGACAGAGACACAAATATAAGATATTTCTGAATCTGGGCATCAGCTGGAGGTGATTGAAAATACACTATTGGGGCATGTGGAAAATATTGTGGCCTTGTAGTTAACAAGCATGGTTTTTTTAATGTTTGTAACTGCAGAGGGAAGAGAATTCCCAAAGAGAAATGCTGTTCTATAATCCCACCTTAATCTTCCCAACAGAAAGCAGAAGAAGAGGAGCTTGTCCTCACACCTGATGGCACCAGGGAATTCCTGACCTTTGAAGTTCCACTGAATGACTCTGGATCAGCTGGGCTTGGTGTGAGTGTCAAAGGTAACCGCTCCAAAGAAAACCATGCCGATCTGGGCATCTTCGTCAAGTCCATTATTAACGGTGGAGCAGCATCCAAGGTAAGAGGGAACACAGCTGTACTTTGGTCTTCCTCAGTTTTCCATAAGAAGGCTGTTTTGAAAATAACCACAGATTCAAGAAGAATGAGATTGCTCTGTAACTAGTTTTTTTTTCCAATTACACCATCAGAGGTAACATTTAGATTTCTACTCAGATTCACTTGTTTGCACATCCCAGGATTTCAACAGCCCTTGTAGAGTCTCAGGAAGGCTATGAGCCATCTCTGGCACAGTTCAATTAGTATTCTGTTTGTACAAACAGGTTATGATAATAGCTTACAGTGCAAATCTATAATTGAAATAGACATTTCCTACAGTGGCTGCAATGGAAGCTATTATATCAGTGTTCATTTGACCAGAAACTATTAGGACTAAGCATAGTTGTTTGATTATTTCTCTTCCCCCACCTCCTTCTCTAGACTAAACTACTTTTGTGCATGTTTTGTGTAACCAGCTATAATCTTTCCTTTTCCAGGATGGCAGGCTTCGAGTGAATGATCAACTAATAGCAGTAAATGGAGAATCACTATTGGGCAAAACAAATCAAGATGCTATGGAAACCTTAAGGAGATCCATGTCCACTGAAGGAAACAAACGGGGAATGATTCAGCTTATTGTGGCCAGGAGAATAAGTAAATGCAATGAGGTAATAGTCTTTTGATACTGGGACTGGGAATTTTCACTTCTGAAGTATTTGTGTGTAGAGGAGATGTCATGGCTCTTCCAAGACTTGAAAAATAATATTTGAGAAGCTTAAGAAAGAGAGAACTACAAAATGATCTGAAATTTCACTGTTAGACATACTAGCCTTATTACCAATCAATAAAGTTTTCCTTTTGAGTATTTTCATCAGTGAGTAACAGGAAACACTGAATAAAATGATATTGATTTTGCAGTTGGATCCCAGTGCTGATGTGGTTTTTGTTCTTTGGGCTTTCTTATGTAAGTCTGTTGCATTTTTTGCTTATAGACTTTGTGTTAACTGACTTGCTTCGTTGTCACTTTCAGGGGTTTTTTTAAGAGTAGAGCTCCTATATTTCATTATTCTCTTTTAGCCAAGCAATTAAAAGATCCATGTAAAGAATCTGCAAAACTTGATGCAAATCATTCTGTTATTTTGGATTTTAAGTATGTTATGTCTTGGGCCTTCATTGCCAGGAAGTATGAAATACTGAATTCAGGCTGAAGTGGTGATTCTTTGCCTGATATTATTTGCAGCTTCTGTCTCCTCCAGAGCAATATTAATGTGTTGGTGTTGTGAAACATATTCATGCTTTCTAGTAGTTTATCTTCTAGATGAATATAAATAATGTTACATAGTAGGAATATGTGGGCATGTGATACTGAGAAGGACTGCAGATGCTGTGGAGGACTGAATTAGACTTCAAAATGATCTTGACAAATTGGAGAAGTGCACTGAATTAAATAGGGCACAGCTGAATAGAGGGTCAGGGAAGCATCTGTTCTTAAGACATCTAAAAGTCATCCTTTCATTCTTTTTAACACCAGTAAGGCCTTATTGAGGATGTTATTTCTTGAGCATTATGCTTGAAAAACGATGTGCACAAATTGGTTTAGTATTGCTGATCTTGCCTAGGGGGAAAAGGAGTTTTTTCCTTTTTTTTTAATGTATAAAATTGATCTTTAAGGAATTCTAGTCCATAGTGTATTATAAAATCATGTTGGAGAACCACACTGGTCTCTCTCAAAGTATTCAGCTCTTCTACACAGCTTTAATACTATGAACATGTTCTTTTGTTTTAAATGCTTGTTTTCATAATCAGCTCTAGTAATTGCAGGAGGAGGGAGAATTGATTTGCCAGCATAGCTCTACACAGTGCCATTTCTCTGTGTTTCAGTTCAAACCAGAATTTTCACGTGCATTTTGTATTTTGGTTGCTCAGTCCCTGTTGTCCTGGGCAGAGACAGTTAGTTGCCTCTGATCAGCAGCTGTCAGAAAGCTTTCTTCTTTCAGAAGTCAAAGTCTACTTAACTGGAGCATGAAACTCTTTCAAAACTTCAGGAAGTGACCTCTGCTACTCCTTTTTCATGCCTCTATTATTCTCATACAACTCCACCAGTTCTTGTGCTGTAGACTAAACCTTCAAAGCATTTACAACAATAAAAATGTACATAAACATCATAAGAATTATCTTGTCTTCAGAGAGGTAGTGAGGAGATCATTTACATCATCAGTGCTTACATAACTATAAACTCAAGAAGACCACAAACTTCCCAGAAGGTAAAAGGCATTTTTATGCTGTTGTGGTTTTATTGAACTGAAGAGTTGCCTGTAGAAAGAATTTTCATTGACTCACTAGTAGATAGAGTATAATCCATCCAGGTTTTCAAGTGAATAATCTTGTAGTAAATATTGACACAAGTATGGAGTGAGTTGTAGTTATGAATGAACTCCAAGCCAAAACTGTGTTTCTGAGCTTTTTCTCCTGTTTGCATCATCTACACAGAGTACAGTAATATACTTAATTCTGTAAGCTGAACTACTGCAAACCTTGAAAAACTTTGTTTAATGTATCAGCCACTGCATCAGAAAAATCAGAGTGAATATTTGATAGATGCTGTCAGATTAGTGTGATAAAAACCTTCCGTTTGGGATTTGGATATATCTAAGATTACTCCCTCCTCCACTCTCAAAAAAGCTAAATACTCTGTTCTAATTCATCTTTTCAACTTGCAGCCTTCCCTCTGTGATCAGCATTGTGTGTTAACTCTACTCTATAAGCACAGAAAGACTTTAAGGTACATTTCCAAAGTTGTGCAGTGGCAAACATGGTAAGAATGACAATGATATTCAACACGTCAGGTTTCAGAAGATGTGGCCATCAGCTTTTTAGATCTTTAGCTCAAGGCTGACATTTTTTAAAATCCTAAGATTTAAGGAGAAAAACTGGAGCTTCTTGCACTGTTCTCTGTTAATGAGTGATGTGATGATGTTTAGCTGCTGGCTGTGTGGTCAGGATGCATACAGAGTGCTCAGGCAGGACTGTCAGGCAGGATCCCTGCAGCTGGCAGCACTGTGTGCTGATTCAAGAAAAGAAAGGTAATTGTTACCTTTGGAATCCTGCTCTTTTCCCTCCTGCAACCTAGACAGCTTAGAGGCACAGATTGCCCATCCACACTGTGTTCATGTCACATGCAGGCAGCACTTGTGTGCCATTAAGGCAGAGAGCATCACCATTTTACTCAAAATGAGAGATTTCAAGGGTTTTTCTTGTCTGTCTCCCTTTTTTGACAGAATTAATATCTTGCCAAAACTGCCTGAAATGAAGGTTAGCAAATGATTTGCAGATCCTCAGTTTTTTTCTACGTGCCTGTTCATCTTTGCTCCAGTTGCTGAGCTGAAAATGGAGCAAACCATGAAGCAGAGAAACAGTTGTGAATCTAGATGGTCCTCACCAGCTGTTTAGACTGGTAGACAGATGAGTGAGGCTTTGCATTTTTTGTCTTCTGATTGCCATTTAACATCATCAGAACAAGAATGCAGTATTTCTTCAAAACTCTGTAGTAATTTTACATGTGATAGTGCATCTAAGTCATATCTGACCCTTTCCCTGGCTATTTACCTACATTTTTGCCTCTTGCAAAGTCTCTTCTTAAAGCAGGATCTCAATTTAGGTGGTAAACAAAGAAAACCATATTTAATTGGTAGTAGTAGTGTAAAAGTATCTCTGTTGAAAAAGGAAGCTGAAACATTTTAGTCATCTTAGCCACAGTACACAGATAAGAAAGGAAAAAGCAAGCCTGGAGAATGATTCAGTGTGACAAGAGAGCTTCAGTACCCTGCATGCAGTGTAATGCACAGCAAATAACACAGAATCACAGTATATTCTGAGTTGGAAGGGACCCACCATTTGTATCCTGGCTTCTTTAAAATCCATAAAGCTTGCATGCCAGCATTTGGATAGTTTACTTTCTGAAGGAAAAAAGGAGTCTGATTATTGTTTCTTAAGGAAAAAAAAAAAAGAGTTTGTTTATGTTTTGAATATTTTGGCAATGTTCTTGTGCATAAACTTTTATTTCATATTTATGTGCATAACTTCAGATAGGATGGATGGTGGTATTTAAGTAAAAAGGACCACATTAGTTGTCCTTTTATCATCTAGATAAGCAGCAGCTGGGCTAGTTAGTACAGACAGTGCTTTAGTGAACAGCTGGTTCTTATCTGAATGACAAAGAGCCAGGGTAGAGACCTTTTCTATTTAAAAAAGAAAAAAAAATCTTGTTTCTATTTTTACTTTAAGAGAATGGAGAGAAAAAGAGCTACAGGCAATCTGTAGCATGTGAGGTTTTATTGCACTTTTATGAATATGATCATTTATTATAGATCAGTGCTAGGACTCAGAGAAGGGAACTCTCTCTTTTCAAGGCTCAGAGGGATCATGCCAGTGTCTATAAATAGCTGATGAGGGGAATAAAGAAGACCAATCTAGACTCTTTGAAGAGCTGCCCAGTGCCAGGACAAGAAGCAATGGGCACAAACTGAAATTCAAGAAAATGTCTTTAAATGTAAAAAAATTTATCTTCTGAGAGGGTGGTCAACCAATAGCATAGATTACTCAGAGAGGTTGTGGAGGCTCTGTCCTTGGAGGTATTCATAACCCAACTGGACAAGGCACTAGGCAACCTGCTCCTGCATTGCTTGGAGCAAGAGGTTGGACTAGGTAATCTGCAGTGGTTGTGTCCAGCCTCCACTGCTCTGTGACTCTGAACTGGCACAGCAAGAAGTGCTCCTGCTAGAGGCAGCTGGTAGGAGGATAGGGGCCAGCTGCTGCCTAGCTTGCTTCCCTTGCCAGGTCTTTAATGAAGGTCAGGAATTGTACATCTTTGTTTATATTACCTGCTCTTTATCAGTGAATCAAATTAAATTATACTTCATAGCACTGGTATCAGCTAAGGGAAGGAACTGGAATGTGTAATTCAAGCTCTGTATTAGAAATACATCAGGAAGAACAAGTCTTTATTTGAAGTGCAGTCCTGCTTTGCACTGTTGGTCTCTTTGTCTTGCCCACAGCATGGTTTCCAAATTCAATATATTTTTTTCTTGCACAAACTTCCTGTTAACAGTGTGAGGAAAAGATTTGGTTTTTTTTGGTGAAAGCCAGTTGTGTAATTACTGCCTAATTTTTGCTATTTTATAGAAGGCATTGTATCTCTTGTCTATACATTTGTGTAGTTGGCTGTCGATGCCTTTGTTGAAACTCATCTTTTGAGATGCTAATTAAAAATGGGAAAAGATTTCCCCATGAAAATGATAAAATATGTGATTCCCTTTATAAAAGACAGCCATCTAAATACAAGCTCCTGTTGTTTCTTTTGTTTACCCTGGACTTTACTGCATTACTAGGAGTGAATTTCTCTGTATTGCTCTGTTTCAAAGCTTTCTTCTTGTCAGTATCTTTCTGAAAAATCTCTTGAGACCTTCCTACAAATGAGTTTGAAAGGTGATGGGCTGTCACATGAGGGAGGACTGTGTGATATGACTCACTAAAAGCTGGACACTTGTTGCATAAAGTCATCAATATAGCTCTGGGAGAATAAATCCCAAAGCACTTTGATATTTTCACACCTTATTTAAAGGCAGTGAAATAAAGGTTAGTTCATCATTTAATGCCTTTATCATGCAAGTTTAAGCTCTCAAGTGGTCTGATGTTGCTGTGCTTTTTCTTTTTTTTCCTTGCAGTCTTTCAGAATGTAACTTTTCTATTGTTTTTGAATTTGCCTTAGATTCCTTCACACCAGCAGCTACAAATATTGTTTAATTTACTTTTCAGTAAAGCTGTCAGTTGTAATCTGCAATTTAAAAAACTAATAAAACAAATCCTCATTTCACAATTTAAACCTTATTGAGTCTAATTCACTTGCACTGCAAGTTTATTATTCTCCTGCAGCTTGACGTGCCTCCAATTGTAATTGTGTTGACCCTCCGATGCAGTAAATCTCCCCAGTGCTTATCAAACTGGGAGAGATAAGTCTACAATTTGGAACTTCATTAAATAGCTCATTTATATTAAACAGATGATGGCTTTGAACAGAAATAATCATTTTTTTTACAGCCTCTATGACCTCCCAGTTGTGGTCTCCTCGACTTTGTAGCGCGGTGTGTGACAAACCTCCATGCCCTGGGTGTTACGCCAGAGCTTGGATGTCACAAGTCTTTGTCCATCAGGCTGGCTTCAAAGCCTCTGCTGTGGAGAATGTAGCTGAGTGATTTGTAGCCCTTGAAGCAGATTTTTAAGAAAGCTTTCATAGCATACATTTCTTAGTCATCTGAGGGTTGTGGGTAGGTTGATTAATAATGGGCAGCTGTTTAAAGGAGGAAAAAAACCCCAACCAACAAACATGTTGCTTGTTATTGTAATTCCTGAAACTATGAACTACTCTTGAGCTCATTTAGAGACCAGTCCTTGAAATAAGCATTCCCAGTTCCCAGTGGCTTCAAAGAATTTGCAGTGTGATCACTATCTTGCAGCAGTCTGGTGTCCACTGTATTTCAATACACATCAAATATATGCTGTGGGATTTTTGTAAGGGCATTGTTCTTAATATTTAACTATATACTTCAAACTGAAGAGGCATGTTGGTGAGAACAGCTAACTCTTTGATGTGTGAGTTCTTAGGATAACCCTGCCAAATGCTTCTATTTTTGAATATTTTGTTGGGTTTTTTTAATAGAGCTGGATTCAGTTCACACTGTTTAGGTGAATTGGTTTAGTGGTCTCAAAAAGTTCCTTTACTAACACTACCAAGTAGCCATCAGGGTGCTAGAGCTCAGGTGAGGTGAGAGCTTTAGGGCAAGAAAGGCTGGATGGGATGGTGTGAGGGCCCCCCCACCAATTTTGGAGTCTCTTTTTCTCTGCAGTGAGTGACTGGGCATTGACAAACTGGGCACTGACTAACTGGGCATTCAAACTGATCATTAAGCACGTGAATGCTCCTTCTCCTCACTCCCAGAGGCTGCATTGGTAACATCAGCAGAGCTGCCAATGGCTGAGGGGGGTGGCTGAACCCAGCTTGGCCTTATACAGGTGCTGCTTTCCATGCAGCTTTTATTCTCTGGAGCTCACTGAGGAAAACTTGACTTTTCCTCTTTTCTTGAGAAATCTGAGAGGCATACACTAGAAAACAAGGGATGATCAGCTTCTGCAAATAAAGGCTGAGTGGGAAGTTCCTCAGGGGAGCCTTCTGCTGGAGAGCAGCCTTTCCTACTCTGTGTATGTGGCCAAGCAGCCTGTCTCCACTGCTCCTTTCACCACCTACTTCATCTGCCTTGGAATGCCTTGGGAAAATGTGCCTGGAGTTGTGGTGGGCAGGGACCCGGTAGCTCCAGGGGTTGAGAAGGGGGCACCTCAGGTTTTACCACTTCTGGTTTTTGTAGCTCTGCCTGGATGCTGTATCAGTGCCAGGGATAAGGGAAGCTTCCAGAGTGAACCAAGCACATGAAATCTCTCTACCTTGCAGCCAGGAAAGGCAGAGTGAAGAACTCATCTTAAGCAGAAATCAAACTAAGTTACCGCAAAGTCTGACTTCTTTTTCTTTCCTTGCTAACTACAAAGCATTTTTAGTGTTTGTGTGTTGATTACTAATATGTGTGGTGGAGTTTCCTTGGGCTTTCCATGTTGATTACATTTGAAAGCAAATTGCACCACTTCAAAAAGCACTAACAGCCCAATTCCAACTGGAGTTCCTGCTCGGTGCTCCTGACAGGGGCCTTGTTCTGACAGGCTGTCAATGTGGGAAAGATGGCCCAGCTGTCTGCCTGATATATTGAAAAAAAGCCCAAATTGTCTGTTTAAGAAGTTATCCAACAAAGAGACCCTAAAATGCAATGTTGTTTTTTTTTCCCCCCACCAATTTTCTGCTGAAGGATTTGAGATTTGACAGGGCACCATGGGAGGTGCAGTGTAAAGTGGCTTAGAAAGTTGATCATTAAGCAGAGCTGTCATTGCAAATTATACTTGTCCAGGGTGAGAAGTTCTAGCTTATTTGGTGCTCAGACAGGTCTAGGCCTTAGGCAAGTTGTGACAGTTCCCCCATGCTGCTAAATGGACCCTAGGCACTAATTTTCCTCTCTCTGTGCAGCTGGAGTCACCTGGGAGCCCCTCAGGGCCAGAGCTGCCCATAGAGACTCTGCTGGATGACCGGGAACGGAGGATTTCCCACTCCCTTTATGGTGGGATCGAGGGTCTCAGCGAGTCGCCCACGAGGAACGCAGCGCTGAGCAGGATAATGGGTGAGTCAGATCAGCTCTGCTCATCAGCATGTTTGTATTCCTCTCAGTGATTCATTGAAGGGTGACTGATGTATTAAGTGGGAATCAGGGAATGTGGAAGTTGGACTCACTAACTTAAAATGTTCCACACAAGCCTTCTGGATAGTTAATGTGAGAAAGAAAGTCAAATGGCATTATAAAGTGAATTTCGTAACTTGTGGCAGGTAATAAAACAAATAAAGAGGAGCATTTAACATGTTTTTTTCAGTGTCTGATCTGGGACAAGAAATTATTGGTTGGTCTAGTCTGCATGTTTGAGTCTTCATTCCCATGAAAGCCAGTGACTCACGGGAATTTATAATTAATTTCAGCATTTCTTTTCCTCTGTTCCAGTCATACTGAAATACAAAAACAAATCAGGCAACCTTGCATCCAGTTATGCTTATTAAGGCATTTCATTAATTTGCTTGAATTTTTGCTTTGCAGGACACCAATTTTAAAAGCTCATAACTAATTTTAAGCTTCCGTCGTGTATGGCCCCAGCAGCTAATGAAGTTATTAGCAGTTGCTTTGCAGCAATTCAGCTTCTGCTATACAGAGCTAGGTAATAAAGGCTTGCCTTGCCTTGCCACAGGAGTGCTTGGCTTTACTGGCTAGGATGGAATGAGTTTGAAAGGATTTTCATATTTAAACTCAAAAAGCAGCTTGATGAAAATAGTATCTGACATAGGACACGATGATTGCTTGCCTGAGTTGCAAGTTTTAAACATGTAAGACATGGCCATTAAATCTGTGACTGTTTTTAGTTGCACACAGAATATATTAGGAGATGCTTCTGTAAACTCAGCAAGGCTGAACGTAGTTTTTAATTGCTGCAGATTGGTTTTCAGGCTTGGAAAATGGAAGTCCACCATTTAGGGTTTTTACAGTCACAATTTGTGTGTCTATTCCACTCTGTTTTTGTAGTGATGTTGTTTTGGTTTGTTTCTTAATTTTTGTATTTTGGGGTTTGTTTTTTCTTTTCTTCGTGGTAGCAGAATAACATTGTTGTTAAACTCTCTGAAAATCCACAAATTTGCTGTTCAAGATACTTCTTCAATTAAATAACTTGCCCCCTTTTTGTGCATTTTGGCAACAGTAATTAGAAATAAATCATACTGTATTCTATTGTATTCTATCTTCTGCAGCTCAGAAGAAAAATTGTATAGTTGAGAATCAAGGATGCATTAAACCTTTTCACCCAAAATGATGTGGTTTTGGGTGAAAGAACTATTTAAAAGAACTATTTGTTTGTTGATAAATTTAAGAAGTGATAAAATAATTTGAAGTCTTTAATGCTACTCTCCCATAGAAGGGACTAATTCTTGTGGTGTCAAGGCTTTAGATGAAGCACTTGCAGAGCACTTCCTTCTGCTTTTTCCATCAGTACTGCAGAGGATTTACACATAGAGCTCATAGAAGTGTTAATGAGTTATCTCTTAAACACCTTGTTCAGTGATGGGAGAAGAAACCATGAGTGTGCATGTGTGTCAGCAATGCAGTTTACTTCCACATCCAAGGAACACAGGGTTTGCCATGCCAAATCAACCTAGTGGTTCATCAGGCTGCTATCATTCCTTTAGCAATAACTGATGTTTCAAAAACAACAACAAAAAATATCTCTTTCCAAAGTTCTTAAAATCTAATGCATTTGGATACCTCTGTAATGTAAACATAGGGAAAAAAATAATCCATCCTGCATTTTGTAAGTGTTTGATAATCTGAAGTTGATGCTTTGGTTTCCTCTGAATCATTGTTTTTCTGTATTGTTTTCAGAAACCAGGAACTACATAAAAGATTGGTTGGCTGTGACTTAAATCCATTGATGCTTTAGTTGGAAGCATGTGGAAAATCAAATTTGTGTCTGAACCTCACAGTAAATGTGATCTAGTCCAGCACAACTGAAAACTGATCTTGTCAGGACTGGGTCACTCCCTTCTGCAGCCATGGCAGCTTCACAGAGCTGTCATGTTTAAACCTAGTTTTTAGGTAGCAGTCAGTTTTCTAATATGCCATTTTTTTCTTAATTAATCATTATCACTATGTTCAAACTGCAGTGTTTATAATTTTTTGTGATACTATTACATACATGTTTTCTTGCAGTGCCATAAAACAGAGAGATATTATTCCCTCTTGGAAAAGATAAATACAGCTGCTTTTTCAGAGTAGCTAATATCTCTTAAGACTCAGCAATTTATTATGCAGTGGAATTCCTGTTCTATTAGCATCAAGAATGAAGAAAACCTCAGAACTTTTTTTTAGTTTCTTGAGAATGTATATCTGGCTTTATGTGACTATTCCAGAGTTTTCCTTCTCCCTTGAAAATTGTCCTAAAAGGAAGAATTAGTCCAAAGAACAATCTGATTGAGGAGGACTGAGGTCTGTAACTTCCCATGCTTCTTATTAAATAAAAATGGATGGATTTTCAGTTTTCTTCCTCTCTCAATTAGGCTATTCAAAAGTGCTAATCTGAAGGTCTGGAAAATGCCTGCTCTTTTCAATAATTGCTTGAAGTTGGAACAAAACTTTTAAGAGGGTTTTTTTTCTTTTAAATACATCTAATATAGTTTTCAGGAGGTATTTAAGACAATTTCCTTAGCCTTTCAGTCCATAACTGACAGCAAGAACTGGTTGTAATGACCTTGCTGTGAAAGTGGGAATGAAATAGCAATTTTAGAATGCAATTTAAATTGTATAAAATAATGTTTGCTTACTGCAAAAAGGCTAGATGAATCCTTTAATGTTTCTAATGATTCTTACCTTGGTTTACTTTTCTAGATGATTATTGCTATTATACAATTTCTTATGCTTTTTCACCTGATTGTATTTTACTGAAAATTTCTAATGGAGAGGAGATTCTGCTTTGTGTATTCAGGGAATGATGGTTTTGGTTTTGATGATGTGGGCTTTTTATTTGTACAAATTGGATCTTCTCCTCTAAGAGTCAGATGGCTGTAATAAACCCTTAGGTTTATTTATTTCTTTTTACTATTTTCAGGTTGCATGTTAGTACATTCAACATGCTGACTGTGTTATGCTGGTTTGCTTGACTCTGTGATTAAAAATTCAAGCCTCTTCTTCTTCTGAAATAGTGTTCTTGTAGATCATCTATTATGCTCCTGAGTTGTGAAATACACAAATACATAGCTGCTGTCTATATAAATTATTCTTATTCAACAAACAGCTTAGTACAAAGTCCTCTTTCATCTCTTTTCTTCTAGTTGCTGATTTTTTTTTTATGAACATGGTGGGGTTTGTTGCTAATGGTGAATAAACAGAAGTTATTTCTCAGGGGGTACACAGCATAACAATAGCTTATACTGAAATCTCTTTGTCATCCTGAAGGATCCCCACAACTTTGTAAAGTTTGATAGTTCCTGCACAACAGGAATACTTTGTTCTCTGCATAAATAATTGCTATCTTAAGAACAGAATCAGGAGGAAGCACTGCTGAAAAAAAAATTTACTTAGAGATGTAGAGTGTGTGTCAGTGAAGTGAAAACAACCCTTTACAAGCAGAATAGAGTTCCCCTGCCAGGAATCTGATCAGAATGTGGTGTTCTGCTACAACAGCCTTGACAGGTCCGAGCACTCTCTTGAAATCCAAAGCCTGGATGTAGTGGAGACATTTTCATCCTTGGATGTTGTATTGGGTTTGGCTGAGATGGAGTTAATGTCCCCATACAGTTTTCAGAAACGCTGTGCCTCAGATTGAAGATAACATGTGATGTTGTGACTACTATAAGGCTGGCATAGCACCAAAGCGACGGGGTGGACAAGATCCTGGGAAGGGACGTAATCAAGGCAGCTGACCCAAACTGACCAAAGAGCTATTCCATACCATATGACATCAGCTCAGGGATAAAGGATAGAGGGGGGGGGAAGGAAGGGGGCGGGAAGAAGACGTCTGCCCCCCAAGCAACCACTACGCGTTCCAGAGCCCTGCTTCCCGGGAAAGGGCCAGACATCGCCTATTATGGGAAGTAGAGACTAAAGCTCAATTTTGCTTTGCTTTGCTTCACGCGCGTGGCTTTGCCTTTCTTTATTTTGCTTATTAAACTGCCTTTACTAAAACCCACAGGCTGTTTCCATCCGTTCTCTCCCTATTGTTGTGCCATGGGAGGTGTGGGGCGAGAACGTGATAGAGAACCTTGGTGGGTACCTGGCACTCGGCCCAGGTCAACCCACCACAGATGCTCCCCAGACAATTATTCCCAATCCCACCTCTATTTAGCATGGAAAATTAGATGATAGGATTATCTATGGGGAAACCTTGACAAGACTCAGTAAATGCTGTTAGTGAAAAAGTAAAAAATGAGGATCTAGAAAAGTTCTAATTCCTCTTTCCACAATTCTCTGTATCCTTCCTGTAGGAAGTTTTATCACTGTTCTCATCATAATATCACTAGTTTCTTTTAATATTATTTCTGTTCCTTTACTTTGGTTAATACTTCATTTTTCACCACAAAGTAGCTGTTGCTGATTTCTTTCAAACCAGGCAGGCTTGGAACCACTTGCCATGCTTGAGGAAGAAGGGCCCTCTACTTGTGGAAGAGGCTTGAAGTGTACCATTGGTCTGAATCCCACGCTATCCACATGCTCATGAAACTCACTCATAAAGTAATACTTGGATTTGAATAGATCATAAAGGTGTTCAACAGATTGTTTTAGACCTTCTTTTAAAGAGAAAACAAAACCAGGAGCTGCAAGCCCGATGCAGTACCATGTACCAGTACCAATGCAGGATAGTATGAGAGCCAAATTATCATAGCCAACAGATTAACCAAACTTCAGGGATTTTCAAGATTTAAAAGGACTTGGAGTGGTTGGGTTCTTCAGGAGTAAACCTGTTCATTTAATGTACTGTATATACACAGGGGTTTTTGTAGTGCTTTAAGCTGATGGTTTAATTCAGATCCAATCTAGTTTTTGGTCTATTATAGGTCACAGTATTATACTGTGATAGGTTTGAAGTTTGGTGTATTTTTCCACTCTAAGCTGAAAGCCCTGGAGACTAGCCATTTGGTACTGGAGCTCTGAGACTTGTTTTTCTGCACAGACAGATGAAGACCCTGCTCACCCCACAGTTTGTTAGGACTCTGAGGCTATGCTTGTTTAGATTGGTAACTTGCTCCAGAAATTTGAGCCTCGTTGTCCTGACATGAGACACACTTGAAAGGGAAAATGTTTTCCTTTCCTTATTACACCATCCAGATTGCCTCGCTGAAGTTGAATTAATATATGCAAAACTGGACTTGAAGTGTATTCAGAGGATGAATTTCATAGCACTTTTCTAGCCCAAGGGGAAATGACTGTCTTGGGGAAGTTTGTAGACAGCTTGAGCAGCGTCTCAGATTTGTAGATCAGTCAAATATACTGATGATTACTAGGTTTGAAGTTTCTTTGATGTTGCTTAGAATCATAGAATCATTTAGGTTGGAAAAGACCTTTTATGTTCCCTTGTAATGTTTCTCAGAACACTTGCAGAGTTGCTTTCTCCAAGGGTATGTTCTGTCCACTTGAGCAGAGCTCTCGACAAAGGATGTATTGAGCCTGTTGCTCAGACCTGTCTAACCATGTGCTGGAGGTGAAGCCTTTCACCTGGTTTGAGCTTCATCTGCAGTGAAAAGCATAGGCAAGGCAGATGGGTTTTCTCCTTAATTCCAAAGCAACTATTAAAATGTCAGTCTTCACCCTTGTCAGATATAAAGAAGGGTAGTGAGAAGTCAGAAATGTTACTGAATTACTGCAGGCTCTCAAATGGGAAGCTCAATCTGCCGAATGCCATAAGGTTATAGCTTTTCACAATCAATTCTTTGGAGACATTATTAAATACACAGTTAACAGTCTTGTAGGCATTATGTTTGGAAAGAAGTACATTACCAGGCTAAACATTAACCTGTCCATCAAAGAAGCTATTGCTGGGCAAAGAATCAGCTGTTATGCAAACTGCACACATCAGTGGGGAGATGTTCACCATGCAGTACTTTTTCTTCCAGGCATTTCTTCAGCCTTTTTTCAATGATCTGTTTTGAAGCCAGTTCCTCCCTGCTTTGGAAAGCTATACAAAATGTATTACCTGCTGCAGCAATGATTTTAGCTTGCTCTTTACACACAAGGTTTTATTTGTTTATTTGTCTTTTAATATTTGCATGCAAAGGTAGGTGATGGTAACTGAAACCTTTCCAGCAAAGAGGAAAGAATTTTTTCCCCCTAATTCTAAACAGTTTTTTCCTATGTGCAGGAAAAATAAAGCATAAAAATATTTGATGTGTCAATAGAAATATGTGATGGAATTCTAAGTTTTGCTATATGCTGTTACTGTGATGCATCATTTGTTGTCAGAATAATGGTTGATTAAGCTAGTGCTTTTCTTCTCACAAGATGTGACAGTTTTCCTAATTGTTTTAGTAAGATAATATATTTCCAGGAATAAAACTCATGTTATGTCATGATCATTCATTAGAAAAAATGTTGTGTGTAGTGAGAGTTAGGACCAAACATTTTAAATGACAGATCTTATTAAGTTGAACATCAATACACAGGAGGAAAAAAGATTTTTAAAGATATCCTGTCACACACAAAAATATATGAAGCTAATATAAAAGAATCACTCTTAATAATTAGCTATTGGCTCGGATAACTAAGTAAATTTCATCCACATTTGCAAGTCTTTATATAACTCACATCCCCCCAACTCTGTATCTCTGTATTTATTCACTTCAAACCATAGTTACAAAACATTGCAATGAAAGTATTCCTTCTGACATTCTTTATAGCTTTTTAATCTGTTTTGCTGCCATAAAGTTTTCTATAGGTTTAAAAGTTGCTTCTGCTTTTTATACAGTAGTTTGAAAATCATTATGCAATCTTATTGAAATATTGTTATACAAACTCATTGAAATGATTACTGGAAAATATGATTATGTGTATATATTTATCCCTATAAAAGCAGCAGTGATGTTGGGTTTATAATATTTATATTCACACTAACACTGATTTTTATTTGGAAACTGTATTTTACTAGTAAGAATCCTCTAAATATAATCTTTTAAATGATACTCTCACAAATTTACCCAGTGAGGTCTGCTGCTGAACAAGGAGTAATGCTGAGTTTTTATTATGTCTCTTTCATGTATGTGATGGCTCTAGTTTAAGCATGTTAACAGCAGTCTTAAAACTTACTTGAAATTGGTGGTAATACAATTAGGTGATTTTATTTCCCCCTGCATTTTGCATTAATGCTTATAAATATGTTAAGGGTGAGTGTGAGGAGGAGAGAGCCAGGCTCTGCTCAATGGCATCCAATGGTAGGACAAGAGGGAATGGGAGTAAGCTGGACCACAGGAGGTTTAGTATGAACTCAAGGAGGAACCTCTTTGCAGTTCAGGTGCCAGAGCACTGGCCCAGGCTGCCCAGGAGCCTGTGGAGTCTCCTTGTCTGGAGCCATTGCAGAGCTGCCTGGACACATTGCTGTGTGAGCTGGTCTAGGTGATCCTGCTCTGGCAGGGGGGTTGCACTAGATGATCTTTCTAGGTCCATTCCAACCCCTGACATACTGGGATACTGTAATACCCCCAGGAGAGAATGAAAAGTTAGAATCATTTAGCTTTAGTTGTGAGTTCTCCTCACCTTTCATAATTCTTACCTTTGTTGGAGGCATGATTGAAGCATTCTAATTTCCCAACAGCAGTTAAACAAGATTCAGATGTCATGAAGGAGAGGTCATGAGCTCTGTTTGACCTCTTTCCTCATTTCTACCGAATAATTTGATGCAGGAGAGGATTCTGTTTTCTGGACAGGTGCTTTTCAGCAGTTCCTAGTGACAGGACCTGAGACAGTGGGCACAGATAGAAACACAGGAGGTTCCCTCTGAACATCAGGAAACACCTGTTCACTGTGAGGGTTGCTGAGCACTAGCACAGGTTGCTCAGGGTTGTGACAGAGTAGATATGTATGTATGGCTAGGCTTCACAAACGAANGTAGATATAACCAAAAGCCATTTGGACAGGCTCCTGGGTAACTGGCTGTAAGTGTCTCTGCTTGAGCTGGGGAGAGATTGGAGCAGGTGAGAAGTCCCTTCCAACTTTAATCCTTCTGAAATCCTGTGGTCTTCTTAGATACAACTGGTATATATTACTTTTCAGACCTCTGCATAGGAAGATGTCTATAAAGTGAGACATAGTTAATTTTATTATCTATATTGTGTCACTCTTATCAGTAGCATTGCAGTCTGACATGACATTTTATCAGCTGTGATTATATATTATTCTAGGCACTCTCTGCCATTATTTATTTTGGTTGGTTTTTTTTGTTCTCCCTTTTATTGCTCAGGTAAATATCAGCTGTCTCCAACAGTGAACATGCCCCAAGATGACACTGTCATTATTGAAGATGACAGACTGTCAGTCCTACCTCCTCATCTCTCTGACCAGTCCTCATCCAGTTCCCATGATGACGTTGGCTTTGGCACTGTTGATGCTGGTGGATGGGCAAAATCTGCAATTAATGAGTCAACAGACTGGTAAGAGCATGGTTTAGTGGAAGAAGAAAAAAGAGATGACTACAGTTCTGTCTTTTAGTATAATTTCTGGCTACTGCTCATATTAATTTTTTTATCACATTTAGATGTCACTGTTTTCAAACTGGTAATTGTCCATGTTTCAGGAAGAAGGTCTGTACAGATAATTTGTTAGACCTTCTACTTCTGCTTGCAGTTTTGTACTCTGTCAAAGCACATTTGTGGAAATGCTACTAATTGTTATTAAGACCAAATCAGTATATAGCTGTGCTAATTTGATGAATTATTATTAATTTAGTTACCAACTGGACTAGCTTTTGTGAAAAATATCTGCCAAAATTTAAACACTTGGGTTTTTGAAAGATGAAAGAATAATTCCAATTGGAAAGTTTAATTTATAATCCTCACTGTAAATATTTCTAAACCTATAAAACAGATTTTATTTTTCTATTCCAGTGTATATCTAAAAGCATTTCAATACTTCTGTATACTTTCTTTGTTTTGTCTTAGTGTTAATGCTTGTGCAACGAGAAGTATTTAAGATTTCTTTATTATATGTGAAGAAATACTTTTCGTATCATTAAATGAGTTGTAACTGTCATACAGAGGCAATTTACTGTAATATCTCTACACTTGAAAATATGGAAAGGAATAGTTCCACATTTAAAACTATAGAAAGTATTATATGTTTAATCTATAGTAAACCTTAGGTTGACTCTCTAATTACTTCTATACCTGTTAATATGAGAGTCTTAGTGAGAAATGCATTGAGCTCCATTGCTGACTGGCTTAGATTCAGCAAAGAAATACTCTGTATTGCTTAGTTAGTACTGTTAATACAGATCTAAGATTTAATTTGCAAGTCCTGTAATTCTCTATAGTAACAGCAAAGGAAAATCCCACCCCTGCATACTACCACTTCTTCAAGCTAGATAATTACCACAAATGGTGTGAAGTATATGAATTTTCTTATTTTCTTGTCTGTTGAGCCTGTTGTGAATGTGTCAGCATTATCTTAATAAAACAGCAATAGCACCTGCCAGCTGATGCACACCTGTCAGCTTCTGCTTTGCTTTGTATTAGTTTATTTCATCTTATGGCCAGGAACTGAGTTCTGTATTTTAGCACTGTTTTAATAATTGTATAAAAAGGGAATTTTTTTTCATCCTCACTTGCATTTTTTTTTTTTAATTATTTAATGTTGCAGCTTTTCTCTTGGACAAGTGATACCTGTAATTTAGACTCTTGAAAAGTCCATCTGCCTTTTGTAAAAGCTTTTAGAGCTGAGGATCTGAGATGTTTAAATAGAATAATACTCAATGTGGCACATAATAGAGGGATTTTTTTTAGCCAAATGTGAGCAAAAACCTACAGCATAAAATAAATTCCCATTTGAAACCTGCAGATGCTTTTCTATTTACTACTGCAGCATATCTTGCTATTCATGTGCTGCTTTGAAAATGAAATTAACAGTAAAGAAAACAGGGATTAGATATTGTGAAACTGATCACACTCAAACCCTTTAAATGTTTCTATGAGAAATTGTAAAGGTCTTGAGATACAATTGCACTTAGAAGAGTAGATCAGTGCAGCACCTTCCTATCTAATGTAGTCTATTGGTAAAAAAAGTAACTAGCAGTAGAATTAGGTTGTTGCATTAATTTCCTGCTGCTAATAGATAAAGGAAGACTTGTAAAACGAAGGTGCATTGTATGATTTTGCTGGGAGGCACAAAGGGTGAAACTAAGACTATGGATGAAGGGTTATCCAAACAAGACTGGCAGCTGTTCTGAATCACAGAAGAAAATGTAAGCTTTTCCAGCCTCACAATATCTCCCTAATCCTTGATGAAAATGTTATGAAAACAAAGGGGCAATAAGGCAGGATTAATAAGTGGAATTTTAATAACATTGAGGGTCAGAAGACGGTTACATTCTTTTAAGGATCAGCTGTCATTCCAGAAATCTTATTTGTTAAGTGTCCTAGAATATAGTAAATTACATTTGGCATTGCTTAATGACTTGCACTAAGTTCACCTTCTGTGTTTTATTAATGTAGTTGAAAAAATATTAAAATGAGGCATTTTTAGGGGTGTTAGTTCCTCCTCTGGGCTCATTGGCTTTTCCACTTGTGGATCTTCACGGGAGCTTTTGAATTCATTTAGGCAATGTACATGCATTCAGACTCCTGTGATCTACTCCTTCCTTTATTACTAAAACATGCTCGTGGGTCATTAATAATGGAAATAAACCAGGCCATGAAAACTGATGACTTTACATAGGGTTCAGCTAGTTGTACCATAAAAAGAATGACATGTCATGGTGTCAGAGATCAGGTAATTTTTGCTGCTAAGTAGTGCATTTAGTATAGAAGTTACTATGCAAACACAGAGTAACAATCCCTCTAATAACTGTGTGCTAAGGTAGGTGTGATAAGGGCAGATAAGGCAAGCAGGCAGACAGCTCCTAAAGGCAGTGTCAGTGGAAACACTGGGATCCAGTCTCCAGAATTCCCAGTTGTTGCTCTCTCCAGGGCCTGTGGTGCCTTTTTTGAGTTTTCTTTAACTTTGGAGTTTTAGTCTTAGGATTTCAAGTTGAAATACATGCTGTATTTACATGAAAATTATATTCAGCTTTATGAGAAGCTTTATCTGTATGGATCAAAGCAAGCTCATATGACTAAAAGGAGCATACAGCTAAAACAAATAGTTTTAGAAATTCACCCTTTTTGAAGCAAGTGTCACAGAATACATTTTGTGCAGCAAGATGAAACCAGTCATCTTTAACTAACATGAGCTTCCTTAACAGATGTTGCTAGAGAATATTCTCACTTAGTAAAACCACATTTTTCTGGCCTTCAGAGACAGGGCTGACTAGGAGTGAGCCAGAAACTCCTGTGTGGCCTTGGGAAAGTCATTTATGATCTGATTTTGAAAGGTGTTGAAACCCTGTAAGTTCAGTTGAGTCACTTGGAGGACTTTTTCAGACTTAGGTGGTTCTTATCCAGCTATGTGTTGCACTGCTGTTAATGATAGAAGCAGAGATTGGCCTTGTCTGTTTTATCTTTCTATCATGTGGAGATAATTTTTTCCCTGTTTTGTGGGAGTGAATATGAGTACTAGATAGTTATTTTGGAGTTCAGGCTCTGATTCATCAGAGCTTTTAAGCATATGCTTCAAAATGTGCCTGAATTGTGCAGACATCTCTGAAATAGTTGCAGTAATTAAATGTAAAACATTATGAGCCTGAGCCAGAAACATTAAAGTCAAAAGGCACTTGACATTGACTTTATTCATATAAGCTCTGATCCTGTTCTCACTTAAGTATTATATGCTTGTCACATGCACATATCTTATTATTTGTAAATCTGCCACTACTAGACTGAATTTCTTCCAGGCTGCCTGCTAATGTGGATAGTGATTTTCATCCTTTATAGTACTTGATGCTTTTGGACAATTTGCCTTCCTTCTCTTCACTGTTGTGCTTAATATCCAGGTGTTTCTTGATCAAAGATGCTTCTATAAATGATAGTACATGGCATCCAAAAAATCTGCATGTTACAGAATTTAAAAGTGCAAGTTGATTTCTGCAGAAATTCACTATTTGCCTGTTGCTGTATGTGTTATATTTAGCCCTTAAAGTAGAAAATCATTCTTTTGAAACATTTAGTTTATACAGAGACCTGAGTGAGAAAATATTCAGCTTTGTACAACAACAATCAAGGGGAGGGATTTTTCCTATAGGATAGATAACAATGATGCAAAATATTTCAGTAATTTATGGGTTTGATTTCTTTTTGTGACAGCTGAAATAGCAATCTAAATTCTTTAGGCTTGACTTCAAGCTCTTTTTAATACTGTCCCTCTCAGCTGATGTCATGCAAGAAATCTGCAGAAGAGACCAAAACTCAGTCCCATTACCACTATTTCTGATTTAGTGGTGGAACCATTATGGTGAATACTTGTTCTGTAGGGAAGTAATGAGTGAAAATATGTTTGCCTGCCTTAGCCAGGTTAAAACCAGGAGATGCTGTGAAAAGTTTACAAGTAATTCCACATATGGAGAGAAATGTTAATGCAAAGTCTTTAAAGTTTAAAGCTCTGTAGGCTTCAGGCAGGACAGATTCTGTTTATGCTATACTAAAACCATTTTGTCATGAAGAATAATCTGATAATTTGCTATCAGCAGAATGTATTTGTTTCTCGTGAAGAAAAAGGAACTAGTTTATTCTCCCTCAAATTATTCTTATGTTGGGGCTATGCTTTCTGATAGTCTATGAGTAGTGCAGCAGATATGTATGTCTTTTATTAGGGCTAGTGTATGAAATTCTTGCTACTTTTTACCTATAATTGCTGAATGTAGTAAAACAAACCCATTGGGTGTGGAACTGGCTACTTGTAGTGGTTTGGTTAAAAACATGCACTGGTAGAAGTCACCTGCTAAATAACTGCTTTTCTCTGCAGAGTGAAAGGTTGTGTGATCTTGATAAATGTTTGCATGGGTTTTTTCTTCCCTTCCTGCAGCACCCTTAGTCCAGATGTTGATCCAGTGCTTGCCTTCCAACGCGAGGGTTTTGGACGCCAGAGCATGTCCGAGAAGCGCACAAAGCAATTTTCAGATGCCAGTCAGTTGGAGTTTGTTAAAACAAGAAAATCCAAAAGCATGGATCTAGGTAGTGAGTGATGTTTTGGGTTTTTTTTTTCCAATTGTTATATTTGAACCTGATTTTCATATTGTAAGTATACAGATTTTGTAAGTATATAGATTTTTGTCATGCCAAACACACTGTTTCTGTGCAGTACTCCTGCAGGTGATGTCTACTGGTGGGAAGTGTTCTTAACATATATGGCCAAGTGGCCTGTGTTTTCTTTGTGTGACTTGTAAATGTCCATGCATTTTAATATCATAGCCCTCTGGATATTAAACATTGAAAATATTTATTAAAATGGAGTGAAAAGTGCATTTACCAATCCGTGTAGAATAACTGTGTAAAACTGTACCATGCTGTGGTTCTGGGTAGACAGGATTCTTCTCAATTCATGATTACAATGCAATTAGCCTTAAAGTTCTTTCCTACTCTCTCATTTTGTAGATGGATTTTGATTAAGATATTAAAGACGCAAGTATTTTTTCGAAGAGTTCATTCAGAATTAGAAAATGGGGCAAGTCTGACATCTGTTTGAGACCCAAGTTTTAATATTTATATCAGAAACCCTATAAAATAGCAGCAGCCAAGGCTGGCAATTGTCTAGAATAATTGTAACTGATAAAACAACAGAGTAAGTAATTGCTAACAAGCCCATCTCTTTTTCTGCCATTGCATTTCGATTCTGAAGTGCAGACTCTAGTAACCTTAAACAGTGAATTTTGTTTAAACACACAAAATTCCCTACTCAGAATAATAAAATACAATGCAATTTGCTCCTTTACAATAAATGTGAACATCTTAACTACAATGCCTAAGTCACCAACTTCCTCAGGGGCCAGTAAGGTTGGTGGTATTGACTTGTCTTGACTAGTTGTGATGTGCTAACGTGTCAATAACATCCTGTACCTGCCTGTGATGTGAACATGACTGACATTGCATGAAGGTTACTGGTTTGCTGCCTTTCCTCCCTAGAATGTTTGCTCACTGTTGCAGTTTATTTGCATGAAGTATGATATTGCTAAGGTTCCCCTAACTTTAAGAGAAAATAAATGGAAAATAGAAGGAATGTTGGATGCATGTGGGGCATGGACACTAACGGGGCTAACCATTATACATTTACCTTTTAACAGTAGCTGACGAGACTAAGCTCAGTACAATGGATGACCAGAAAACAGGTAAGAATTGACAGTAAGGCTGTTGCTATAGAAACCTTGGTCAAAGCAGCTTACCACAATTACAGTACTGCCAGTCAAATTGCATGAAAACATGAATATTCCAGTACTTGCATGGCTGCTTTCTATTGTTGTGAATAATCAAGTTGTACAGCGAAAGAAAATTCTCTATCGAGAGAAGTACCTAGGGTTGGATATTCAGCCAGGTCATACATGGGGCTGTGGGGAGACACCTGCTTCTATACTTTGAACTCACAAATATTCACACTTGTTTGGATTTTTTGTTCAAAAAAACCCCAATCCTTGGAAAAAATCTCCTAGCTTCAAACTCTGTTGCACAGAGATACGATGAAAAAAGAGTTTTAAAAGCTTAGCTGTTACAGTGCTAACACAGTGCTTGGAAGAAATTATTTTAATTAGAAAACTGCTACCTTTGCCTAAAGTAGTCATCAGAGAAGTGTTGGGAGTGGAGTTGGAGGATTATTTGTGCAAGTTGATTTGCCTTTTGGAGCTGAAACTGGAGCATGGTAACAGAACAAAAGAATATGTAAATAGAATCTTTTCCACATACCATCGATTGTAACATTTCACACAATGATAATGAGAAATAGCTTTCAAAGCATATTTTTTAGGAGTAATTAAAATAATGCACCAACTGCAATTATGAACCTTTATGATTTATTAATATAAGTTAGCTTTTGACCTTTGGAATGCTATTTTAATTAGGCTAAATCCAAGGGACACCATAACATTACTTAGCTCTAATTAGGAAAAATTCACCTTTTTAACCCCAAAATATTATTTATTTTAGCATGATTTGGGGAGTAGGGCATTCCACACAGAACTTACAATTAAGAATTCAGAGCTGCATCTCTGTTTAACCACACTTTTCAGCATGCCTGGGAATTCTGAAAAGTCATGGATAATCAAGTGATAAAACTATTATTTTTATTTAAACAGCTAAAACTTGTCGCTCTTAAAGTCTTCCAGAATATGGCCACAGACTTGCAGGTTTACAAATTGAGAATGTGTCCACAACATTAAAATGCAGTCCTGTTTTGAAGGATTAAAGCCTTCAGAGTGTGAATGTACGAATTGTGTTAATGGTTGTGACAATAATCAGTACTTAGGAACTGCCTTCACCCCTGAGCATTATTCACATAAAAAGGAGTTCCAGATCAAACTCCAAATCATTGTAAATTATTTTTCATTTTCTTCTTAGCCTGCCTGTTGGAATAGGATGTGATTAGAATAGTGTAAAACCTGTGTGTTTTAGTACAATCTGATGCTTAGGGTCTGGAAGTGTGTAGTGGTTTTGGTGGTATCACTAGAGGCTGGTGGCAATCGAGTGTGGCTTTCTCACTGTGGAACACCTGGATTAAATTCCACAAAAGAGACAAGTCACACGACATGGGTGAAAGAGCATGACCATAACCATCTGGACTATGCAGTTACATATTTTGTGCACAGCAAGCTCAAGGACTGGAAAAAAAAAAAGGGAAAAAAATACCTTTTACTGTACTTTATTTATCTTGCGTGCTTTTAGCCAGGTTTTGTATATAAACACTGGATTTCTCCTTTTACTTAAGATGGATATGGCTATTAAACAAACCACTTACTGGAGTTTGGCTTAAAAGTCATCTGGTTCTGAGTTAAAAAAAAACACAACTTCAAATGTGTGGTGAGCTCTGTTTTAATGAACTCTAGAAGGCAGAAAACTTCAGCATATATTTACATTAGAGAAAATAAAAACAAACTTCTGTTACAGTCAAAGTTGGACTTAATAGTGCTGACTGAAAAAGAGAGTGTAGAACTCACCAGGCCTAGTTACTATAATAGGTTTTTAATTATTTTTCTTTCTATAGTTCACTTGAAGTGACTAATCCTTCTAATGTTTACAGTTCATCCTAGAGGTTAGAAGTATATTCAGTAGCAATTGAGCATGGCTCATTGATTGAGTCCCATGCATACTATAGTTCTAGGTGGTTATTTTTCCATCTATACATTGTGAAAAAGAAGGAAAAAAGAAAATCAAAGAACATTTATTTAAATTGTTTATTTATTTTTACACACTGATTTTAAATTAACTCTTTCATTAAATGACACCAAAACTAAACTATTTTTGATGCAGTGGATTGTTCTATTCCTCCTCTGCTTTCTCCAGCCAAAATGTTACTCTTTTACTGTATGAATTGAACTAGAAATAGAAAAAAAATCAAATCTAATGGAGCAGATGTTAGTAAATAAATGGACTCACTTCTAATGTGCTTTAAGAAAGTGTTTAGGAAGCACACTTTGTGCTTTTGCAAAACTGGTTTAATCAAATCAAGAGAAGTTTTTGACAACAGTTGCTGGTGGTGTTTAACCCACAAGTTAATAAAAATAATGTTTCAGAAACAAACAGAACTGTCATTTTAAATAATTTAAAAGAAAGTGCTGATGAAAAATTTACTTTAGAGCCTTTAGAATTGGTCACTGAAGGAAACCCTGAATGAACCATCATCTATCTACCCTTTGAAACTATGCTGCTTGCCTTTGTGGAATTGTGGCACTGTATTAAATACTTCAGATTAGAGAAGTGGAAGCACAATAAGTTGTTAAAACAACTTCAGCACAAGGGAAAAACAAAGGGCTGGGAGCAGGGAGTAACAAGCAAGCTTCAAGTGGTGTATATGTCTTAAATGTCTCTTTGGATCTGTATGTGCTGTGAAGTTACGTGTCAGGAGCTGTGCCACGGGAGAGCAGAGGCACCCCCTGCCAGCACAGTGATGCATGAGCACAGGGGGATGCCATGGCCTGGAGGGCATGCATGGCTGTTGTCCCCAAGGGGTGACCAGCTGGGGGGATAGGTTGTGGTAATGCATGTGTGGTGGGCAGGGGCTGTGCTTGATGGGGTGGTGTGAGCATGTCCAAGCCCTTGAGAGGTGGATAGGGATGTGTGGCATGTGGAGTGGAGCTGTGTGTGTGCACACATGGTGACAATCATGACAGGAGGACTGCTGGGTACACAAAGGTCGTCGTTGTGGCTAGGCTTTGCGAATGAAGCTCCAGGGAGGGCTCCACCCATGNGAAGCCACCTCAAAGGATATTTGTTAAGAAAATTTGATGGAAAGGAAAATTTCAATAAACTTCATATTTTAAAAATGATAAAAGAATCCCTTTCATCCCTCAGTCACATAAAGATGCTTTAGGTAGATGTGTCATTTTCTCTCTTTTTTTTTTTTTTCTACTTGAAATTCTGGTGTCAAAATAGAACTCATTCTGAGCAGATAACATTTCTGATGATTACCACCAGCCCTGTAAAGGCTGGAAGAAAATGCTGACATTTTTGTATTTAGAAACAAGGTTTTGATGTGACTCATAAATTTTAAACAGAATCAACTTGAAAGGAAGTTTGCTATTTTTCACTGCATTATGGGTAAACAACTCACTTTTTGGCTGGTGAATTCTAGTAATTCTGAACTCACTCAATTTACGAGAAGGCTTAACTATATATTTTGAGAATAGTGGACTTGCTATGAAGTGGCCGAAAAAGATAGTGAAAGTACTAAAATATATATTAGCTTTATGATCACAGTGCTTAAATTGCTTGCAAAAGGACATTTCCCTCTTCCAAACTGTGCAACCTGTCCACTTTTGTGTTCATGGCCACCCAAGTTCAATAAGTATTCCTGTCATTTCTGTAATCCATTATTAGTTTTCCAACACTGAAGAAACATTAGGTCATATCCCATCTAGCTTTTCCTTTGGGAAAGCACAACTTACATAAATACTTTTCTCACAGAGATCTGTGCTGGGTGCCAGGAAATGGAATTTTTTTCTTAATGTTCTTTATGAACATAAATGGGCACATAAATGCCTTTTTTATAATTACTGTTTACAAAAAGAGCCACTCAGTAATTAGGAAAAGATATATGAGCAATTCATTTAGAAGGTTGCAAAGCAGAATCTGCAATAAGGAAGTTTACAGTAAGTTGCCATGTAAGAGGATACCCTTTCCTTTTGTATGTGAAATCAAATCTGTCAAACAGCTGGTGTATATATGATTGTCCCATTTCCTCTTTTTTTTTCCCCTTCAAAATGTTGCATTCATTTTTCCTATCTTACGGACTGTTTTTAACAGAATAAAATCTCATTTCTTGTGTACTGCAGGCATTAGCAGAGGAATAGCAGATGTTGGCATATGCTGGAAAGCAGACAGCTTTATAGGGCATTGCCTGAATTGGAGTTCTTTTACTTGGTAAAGGGAGTGTTTTGTAAAAATACTTGCCTTAGACTTGAGCCAATGTTGAGAAGTTTGGGGAAGCTGGAGTGCAGCTTGTTTGCACAGCTGGGAAGCCATCAAACCTCCCTTGGCCCAGCTGGCTGCTCTTGTTCATGCTAGCAGCTGTGCTCTGCCCCTAACCATCCTCATCAGCCTTGGTCCTCCAACCAGTATGGGCTCTGAGGGACAGGGTGGCTTAGTCTAGGAGATGGTTGTTCATCAAGGTGAAATGTCTCATTTGTTGGGGTGTGTTTATTTCTGACTGAAGGTCCAAGCACCAGGACCTGGACCTCATACTGCTGGGGGAACCAAACTGAACGAGTTGTCTGGTCCCATGAAATAGGATTTTTTTGTTTGTTTCTATTTACAAGTTTATCTATCAGTAGGGCAGCTGAAGGAGAATACTGACTGCTGTCTGTATTCACTTGATCTGAGGGATCATTGCTCAGACTCTTAATAGCTGAATAGAAAATGAAAGCATTTGCTGCCTTGCTCCATCTAACACCAAGTTAACAGATGACATGAAGAACACTTCCATGCTGCTATTCTGAATGTCCAGCACCCCCCCCTTCCTCCCAGTGAAAAAAGCTGGTTTTACTGTAGTGTAGTAGCAGTTCCTGTTAAAGAACAGTGACAGTTACTGTTTCTCTTCTCCTTCCTAATATCTAACAGACCAGGGATCAACTCCAGAGCTTTATATTATTCTGAGATAAATACTTAAAAAAGATAATTTCCCTTTATTGCATTATTCACACCAGACTATGCTTACATGGTTTGATATTCCTGAGGGTTCAGTTCTTGGCTGTGTCTCTCAGTGCTGACTGGCTGGCTTTGAAATGAATCTTTCTGTGCCTCTGTCAGATGAGGATACTGCTCCCAGTGGGGTAAGAACCCACCAGCTGGGACTGCTGTGGTGTCACAGCACTCTCCTCTGTTCTTCTCCCTCTTGGTAGAGAAAAAGTGAAGTTTCTACATTCTAGGGTGAGGGCTCATAACTTCAGGACATGTTGCTATGATGCTGTCCCACATCACCTTGCTCTCCAGCCCCAATCCTGGGGAAAATCCAGCCAAGACTATACTGCACTTCTGAATAAAATCACTTCAAAATAAGTGCAGTGAGTTCTTTCACCCTGAAAGATTCTCCCAGTTTTAACTACAAAATGAGATCTGCTTGTGCTCTCAACAGCTGATTTGCACTGTGAGTGTATCTAAAACCAGAGGCTAGACATTTAGTCCACAAACCTGAGAGGAAAAATCCAGATGAGGAAAGGCTTTTGCAGAATGCTGTCTGGTGCTTTCTTGGCACACCTCTGGACATGCTGCAGGGATAAGAACTGCCCTCAAGGCCAGCTGCAGTGTTGCCCAAAACCTGGTGACTGCCAGGAATGTGTTTCTTTTCCAGCTCGTATTGCCTGACTGATTGGATCCTTTCCACAGATATTTTTAAAAACTTCACTGAATCCCAGAATGTCAACTGATATTTCTGAGAAGCATTTCATTAGGAAATTGTTAGCAATTTGATGCAAGTCTTTAAAACACAATTAAAAGCAAACAGTGTCTTCCTTGAAGCCAGAAGTCAGGCTACTTTGCAAGATTATTACTCTAAACACAGTAGGATTCATACCCATAATCTGCTCTCTGTTCATCAGTTGCAAATACAGATGAAATTTTCTGCTCAAAACAAAAATAATTAATAGTTTAGTTTGATGCCAGTAGATAACATATCTCAGCTGGGTGGGTTTTTTTTTTTTTGAGCTATGTTTTTAAAGCCCCATGATTATTTTATCATTCAAATTGTTTAAAATAACAGTAATGGGTGTTTGTCTCTCTTCACTGATGTGAAAAGCCAGACACTGCTAACGTTGTCAGTTTCCTTGACTATGACTTGACATACTCATTCACTTCTGAGACCCACAAATCTGCAGAGAATTCCCTACAGATTATGGAGAGATGATGTGAATAATGTTAAGTGTGTCCCCAAAGACTTTCAGGATGGATATGCATAATCAAGCCTGCAGTTCTCAATACTAATTCTAATTACTTTTTTCTTTCCTTTCCCCCCCCCCCTTCTCCTCCTCTTCAATCACTAAGGTTCCCCACCCAGAGATGTGGGGCCTTCATTAGGTCTGAAGAAATCCAGCTCATTAGAAAGTCTGCAGACAGCAGTTGCTGAGGTGACTCTGAACGGTGACATTCCCTTCCACCGCCCGCGCCCGCGCATTATCCGCGGACGGGGCTGCAACGAGAGCTTCAGAGCTGCCATAGACAAATCCTATGATAAACCTGTAGCAGATGATGATGATGAAGGCATGGAAACTTGTAAGTAAACTCTTGCTGTACATAATGTTAACAAATAGGTTAATTCCTATCGAAAGTGATTGAAAACAATAGAACTAACTTTTTGGTCAATTGTTTTCATGCGCAATAACAGATTGCAACACTGCAGCTTTCTTCCTTTCTAAAATAAGATTATTAGGAGTGTGTGTACTTAGATTGCTATGAAAATTTCCTGTAAGACAGCTAATTAATTTACTAATGTAAATTGGAAAAAAATAATTATGCAGAAAGAGAAAAACCACTGAATTTCTGTTACAAAAATATGTGCATCTAACTTTGAAAGAGTCCATTTGTAGTGTCTGGGAGGGAAAAAAAAAGAAATCACTGTCCTTTAATTAGAGTAAGGCTGGCAGATCTAATAAAATAAAAAGTTAATGATCAGCTATTACCCACCCTAATGGGCATTCATTTACATTTTCAGTTCTTTAACCCCAAGTATGACCCAACATGTGGAGAATGTCATTAACATAAAAGAATCACTTCAAAGCTAACCTTATCATTAATGAACTATGTAAGAATGGGCTGGTAAAATGACAACTGTATTGAATGAAAATAGTATGAATGGTAAATTACCTCAATCAGAGGTTGTATTAAAATCATTGCATTTTTAACCTTCATGTTGTACTACTTTCAACTTGTCACACACCAGCAGGGTTGCTCTCTCTTTTTTTTTTTAATCAACCTGCAGCTATTTAAAAGTTTATGAATGAAGATGATGGTGAGAAGGTAGAAGCAGTCACATATTTAGCCTGAATAGTAGCAAAAAAAGTCTTAAAACCAGATTTTTCACTCTTGGCTCATTCTAAGATGTTGTTATTCCAGAAAGTCTGTTTCATAAGCATCATTCCCAAATATTCTTTCATAAGCTACTTGTGTAATCACCCTTTAATTTTTTTAAAACTTTTATTTTTTCCTCAGTCTGCCTCCTTCTAAAAGTGTTCTGAGAGTGAAAGGGAGGTCATTTTGGCAGTCACTTTTCTCAGAGGTAGTTAGGGACAGAATTAATTCTGCTTCACTTTTCCAACACCTAGCAATTTCACCCAGCAGTGAGGCTAACTGCTGGGCTGCTGCTGCTGGCTGTCAGTCTGCTTCTGGCCAGTAGAATAATACCTATGAGAAAATGTGAGTGGTCCTGTTCCTTCTCCCATACTGCATGCCTATGGTCTTTTGGGATATAAGACCTAGTTTTTCCAAAAGGCCTTGTATGGTGTGAGCCCACTAATAGTAATATCCTGGTTTGGGGCATCAGATATCCAAAGCTTATCCAGAAGTTTAACTTTGATCAAAAATAGAGCAAAAGTGTTGTCATTAAATGCTTTCTGTGTGTTTAGATTTATGAGATTACTGTAAGGGGGTTTAAACTTGTTGATGCAGTGCATATGGAGTAGCAAGGAAGTATTTGGTGGCTTTTGTATTCTTTGTGTGGGAGTAGTGGAAAACAGACAAAGCCTTCTGGCTGAAATCAAAATGCCATAGGGTGAGTTTTGCCCTTATCTCTCTGTATGGATGAAGTCATCTAGCAGAGCTAGACCAGGAGCTACCTCAGTGTCATGGGGAGAGTAAGAGCAAGGTTCAAATCTCAAATGGTATAGAAGGGCTGAGCAAAGCATGACCAAGCTATGTGTGTACATCTATCTATTCTGTATACTTTTAATAGCTTCCACATACCATAATAAAACATCTCAGGAGCAATCCAGACATTTGCAGTGCCAGGTTAATAGAAAAGGATGAGAAGCAGAGCAAATGTAGTAAGTTGGTGGACAGGATTCAGTCCTCCAGGTCTTCTTCTCATGGTGACCATGGGAGCTTCAGAGCAGGCCCAGTCACGTATTGCCTGTCTTTCTGAAGCCATGTCTGTATCTGTGTTGAAAATGAAAGCATTGCAGTCTGCTCCACTTGGTGTAAATTCCATGTGACCTTAGGTTCCAGAGAATTTCCTAAGTGGTGTCTTCAGCTGGGCAAAGCCTGGGCATATACAAATAGGTAGAAGGTAATTTAACAATCTGGTCCTAATGTAACTAATGCCTCACTGCTGCCACAACAACATGGGCTAAGTTTGTTTTTAAATTGTATTTAATTATTCCTTAATTGTTTGAAATTAAAATGTGGCTTTCTCTCATTAGAAGACTCAGGCAAACATGTTGGTGGTCAATTTGCAGATGCCCTTGAGGTTGGATCCATTTGTTTTCCTTGAATATCTTCCCTTTTCTCCTCCAAATGTTTCAATGCTAAGAGTGCTACTTTCTTCCAGGCAGTGACCCTCTTTGGAGAAGCAAATAATTGCACTGCAGAAAATTATATAGAGGAATTCTTAACATGTCATCACCCCATATACAAAAGCCATAAAAATACAGGTAGCATATGTTACAAAGGGACTGCCTCTCTTCTGAATGTACTTGCTGTCCTTGGAAGAAGGTGCTATTAAATTACTAAGTGTAGGATGAAGATCAAGTAGCAGTGACCAGTTCTGGGGTAACATTTTAAAAAGTGAGAAGAAGGGTGTAAGTTTAAAGGGCTGTAAAGAAGTAAAAGTGTGGGAGTTCAGCTTTTAGAGATCATTTTTCCTGCCCTCCCCTCTTTTTCCTTCCCCTTAATATCTGAAATAGCTGACTGGGAGCAAAATGTTTATCTTTAGTGTCTTGAATGAGAACAAGGCATTTGGATTGGGAGAGATTGACAAAGCTTTCTAATCTACTGCTGAATCTTAATTGCTAGAATCTAGGGCTGTATTAAATATCACAATAAGAGGTCTAGGAGCTTAGTGGCAAAATAGCTTCACGTTAAGTAGCTTTGATTCCTCATGTGCATCTTTCCCATTTTATGGCCTAATTAGGAGAACAGCTTCATAATACCTGTTTGTGTAGTTCTCCATTGTGGAGTGTGGTTCATGAAATGACACTAGTTTTCAGGTTTAATTGATGTTTAAAGTATACTCCAATTTAATTTTTTGGTGTCAGCATTGTGAATGAGGAGGCAGGAGGTTGCAGGAAGGGAAGGAAATAACAGCACCTAAACAAATCCATTCTGCAGTTTGCTGGAACCTAATGTCATTACTGCAACTTAACAAAAAGGAGAAGTTTAGTCTGTAGCCTGGGCTTGAATTTTAATTGAGCAGCATTTGCATTTGTTCTAAACACTGGTAATTAGGTAGATGTTAATTGCAGAATGGCTCTGCTGCATAAAAGTGAAACAAGTTTCTTCATGTTGGGTCTTTTTAAGAAAAGTGGGAATTTCTTTCCTGCAGTGGAGAAAGCAGTGTTTACTCCAGGAGAACAGGCATCTTAGGCTCACTCTAAGCCATGGAGTTCATTGCAAGCAAACTGTGTGTGATAGACAAATATATATTGCAGCACAAGTGTGGAGAAGAGACAATGTTATCTCCATTGACTATGCAAAATAAACAAGAAGAGGAAGCATTGTTATGACAAGTTGTTCAGCAACTCAGCATAGCACAGTATACTTAATACTGACTTGGAATTAATTGAATGTATTGTTATATGAGTATGAACAACCCTACATCAGAATTGGTTCATCTTTAATATTCTAGCACTAAAGTACCAAGTAAACATTTGACTGCAGAATTCATCAGAAATTTCATACTTTTTTGGGGTTTCTTTACTAATTATATTCCTTTGCAAGTACAATCTCTTAAATGCCTAGTTGGTTTTAACTGGAACAGATTGTAGCTATAAATTAACATGCAAAAAATTAGCATCTCTCTTCCAAAGTGGTTTTCCACTACTCTTTTAATAATAACTAAATATCATGCGAGACACTGATTAAGAAACACTGTCACCAAAAAAAGTACAAGTACAACTAGTATAGAGACACATATAGGACAGGCCTATTAATGTTCTAAAATTAAATGAACTGACTATTTAAGCTGTGCCTATAATTGAGAAGCTGTATCATCTGCTTAACTCAGAGCAGGCCTGAAGATAAGTTAACATGAAATGCCATGACCTGGCCTTTTATTTTTTTTTTCCTGGTGATTTGTACTTCAGAGTACTAGTTGAGATTCAAAAATAGTTATTAATGTTGAGATTTAGCTGACATGGTATGTTTTTCTTGAAATAAATTTATGTGATCTTCCAGGGTTGGAGAATATTTAGAGGATTCTTAGGTACTAAGTGTTCAGTCTGTGTATTGTGGTGTTAATGAATCAAAAGTATTTTTCAGGCAAGTATCTAAGGGAGATGAGATGGCAGCAAATGGCTTTCAGTGATTTGTAGACTTCTCAGGCTCAATGTATTACTTGTGAGGTGAATATGAGTGATAACTAAGAAAAGCCAATTTATGTTCTGCAGTAGTCTTTGTGTGAGAAATATCTAAAGAATGACACACTTCTACTGGCTCTAGAAGAGCTGCTGAGGTCTAGAGACAATAATATTTACAGGAATAATAATAATAATTAGTAAACAGATGCTCAACTGAAAAAAAATTATTCTCTTTTTCCTTCTATAAGCCCTGGGCTTTTAGAAATCTTACTGAGTACAATCAAAATGTTCTTTTCCATAAAGTGTGCATATATAAAGCAAAACTGTATTTTTCAACTTCAACTGCCAAAAGTTTTTTGGAGCCTTTATATTCACTAGAGCTACAGGAGAGAGTGTAAATTATGCATCTGTGATCCTAACTGCTGCTTTGTGCTGTCTGTTGGGAAACTGGGAGATGGAGTAGCCCTGCTTATAATGTGATGATATAAGATGTTAGAGCTCCTGGAAGGTCACAGCTTCACCAGACACACAGTGGAATTTTTGGTCTTGGCTTTAAATCAGAATGGTTGCAGTATTCTGACCCACGAGCTTGAAGTGTTTTATTTCTCACTAAGCTACTGGAGGAGCTTTCAGTTTTTGAATGGATTGTTTATTTGGGTCATTTTTCTTTCAGTCTTTCTGCAATATATGTGCTCTGTTAAATCTAACCTTGGAGATACTTTGGGATTCTTTGGGATATGTTATTCAATATACCAAAAAGCCTGCCCTCGTTGTTTGTTCCTATGCCACTGATGTTTCTTAATATGTGCTTTCAGTGGAGGAAGACACAGAAGAGAGTTCAAGATCTGGTAGAGAATCTGTGTCCACAGCAAGTGACCAGCCATCCCACTCATTGGAGAGACAGATGAATGGGAGCCAAGAGAAAGGGGACAGAAAAAAGGCTGGAAAGGAAAAGAAGAAAGATCGAGATAAAGAGAAGGATAAAATTAAGGCAAAGAAAGGAATGTTGAAAGGCTTAGGAGACATGTTCAGGTAGGTGCCTTGCAATCCAATGTAGAATGAATTCTAAAATGAAGTCTTACCTTTTATTTATTCATTTGTATTGTGACTACTTGCCATATTTCACTGTACAAACATATCCATGAGATATATAAACTGATCTCTCAGTGTTTGAGCCTGTGAGTGGTGTCATGAAAGGGAAGCAGCTCAGAGTGGAAGAGGAGGAGATGACTGGCAGGCTAAAGGGGCTGCAAAGGAAAAAATGGTTTTAAGCAACAAGCTGCTTGATCTTGGAAAGAGTCTTTGGTGATGTCTAAGTACTACACATATCCTTTGACAGGTCAAACAATCAAACTTTTGTTGTTTTTTTCTTTTTTTCCTTAAACTGTGCTGCTTCAAATCCTGTTCCCATAGCTTATGTGTAACTAAACAAATCTGTTTATTTGTTCTATTATTAAGACTGGTATCATGGAGGCATGATGAGAAAGAGATGAATCAGTTTGAGATTGAAAAACAGCGTGCCTCCTCTCAAGGAAAACAGGACCTAAATAAGATTGTATGTTCTGAGAAGCCACGCTCTCAAGGAAGGGTCAGTGAAAGACCTGATTTAACCAAGCAGTGAGGTTTTCTGAAAGGAGTCATCTCTCCAGCAGACAAAAGTGATCTGAAAGGAGCAGACTGCTGAGGGACACCCTGCTGTTCTAGGTAGATGGTGAAACATGACAGCATCTTTGATCACTTGTGCTAAGGGGTGAGAGAGCAAGAAAATCAGTCTTTCTTTTAGCTAGCTAGAGTAAATAAATAAATTTCCAAGAAAAAACAATATTAAAGCAGTGCTTGTTTTCTTTAGTATATGCAGTGATTCATTATTTAATTTAGAAGTGAGATAACAGCACTACTTTAAAGATTTATTAATAATGATTTCACTCTGAAAACATGTAAGTTGACCTTCAGTTCACTCTCATACTGTTATCTTCTTTATTCTGTAAAATATTAATTGAACTGAGGTTGTAACTACATAGGTTCTTGAGAGTTGCTCCATGTCTGTAAATTGTCTTACAAACTTAGTTAACAGAAAAAGTAGTTAGTTAAAAAACACCACTTAGAAAATCCCAAATAATATCAAGTTTTGAGGCAGCATATGCCAAAGCACACCAAAGGATTCACAGGATGTAGTCCCACGTGGCAGAGGAGGAGAGCTCCTTAGCCTAATATCAGGTTTTGAGGCAGCATATGCCAAAGCACACCAAAGGATTCACAGGATATAGTCCCACATGGCAGAGGAGGAGAGCTCCTTAGCCCAGAGGCCTGCAAGTCCTACTGGGATGTTCTCATCTTCTGGGCATTTGCCTGCCTAAATTCCAAGCCTGAAACAGATTGTTGCATCCTGCACTGAGGGAGGGTGGAAGGTAGGAGATAGGAAATTCTGACTGGTTCTTTTCTGCAGCCTCTGCCATTTTTATACAGCAACAACAACAGCTAAAATTGAGACACATGATACAGGATAAGTTCCATGAGCTCTAAGTAACTTCCTGAATGCCATGAGCGTGATCTCATGAGTTCAGTCAGAAAGCTTGAGCAGCTCCTTGGTCCTCAGTTTCCTTCTACATGACATTTCCAGTACCCAGAGACCCCGTGAGACAGCTGCTTCATTTTGCAAGCCTTGGTACACAGACAAAGGGCTGAAGTGCAGAGGATCCATCCAAAGAGGATAGCTTTCCTGTTCCAGAGAGCTGACTTGGTGCTGGGCTCCTCTCTGCCCTCCAGCCTTAGAGCCTAATGTCTGCTTTCCTGTGCAGCTTTGAATGCTCTAGATGGAAATGAGTGTGAAAGTGGAAGTTAATACCATTTTTAATCAGGTGCTTCCAGAAATAGGAAGTAACCTTCTCTGTATGCTTGCTATAACACTTCTGAAGTCTTTAATCTGGAAGCAGCAGTAATTTGACTGATAGGAAGATCTGATAATCACTTTGTTGTTTGCTCTTCATAACAGTCAATGTTTCCCTGAGTTATTTTTTTCCCTCACTACCATTTCTGAGTGAACTTTACTTTTCAGTCTCCTCTTAATTAACGTAGGAGCAGTGCTATCTGGATGCACTTGGCTCCTCCTGGATCTGTAAATTAGCTAGCACCTTGTCAGCCCACCCAAGAGAGGTGCTCCTGGCAAGCAGGAATATGCCTCATTTCCACCCAGTGTTTGATTTGCTTTGTTGACAGGCTTCTCTGTAATGTTTGAGAGATGGGCTTTAGTATGTCTGCAAGATAAGGTACTACTTCTGCCTAGAACAGGCTTTGTTTTTCTGTACCTCTGACATACATCTTAGGTATCGAAGTAATCACTGAAAGAAGTTGTCTGATAGAAAATAATGATGACAGTAACATTTAAAATTCAAGCCATGATCAAAGCATAATTGGATTTTTTGGTTCTATGTAACACTGATTTCTTTACAATTCTTTTTCTTTTCTCCTTTTCAACTTTTTCCTTCTTTTTCAGTGCTCTTTTCTTAAAATAATCTTTCTTCATTAGGGTGTATGGGCAAGAACTCTAGTGGGTCCAAATTAGTGTAAAATGACACTCTATTCCAATGTGTGTATTTAGCCAGGGGGTTTTTTATTGCCTATATGCAAACTGGCAGCTCATAAAGTGGAGGTTCTGTGATGTATAAAAATAAGTCTCCTTGCCTTCAGTTAAAATATATGGATTTGCTACTGGAATCTTCATTAAACTGTACTGTGAGATGGAAACTCCCACTGGAGAACCCTAGGTTACATTTATCCTTCAGCATCTAGTCATCATTTCCAAGAAATCCCTGGATGATTCAGATAGCAGGTTAAAATCATAAGCAAATCTTTAAGCACTTGCATTGTTTTACTGCTTGTATCAAACATATTAAAGAGGATTGACATAACTGTGAAGGAGAGCTGTAAAACACTGGGTGCAACCTGTGTGGCTCTGACATATGCAGCTCCTGTTTTTCCAGAGGACCTTTGCTGACATTGAGATATGAAGAGTCTGAAAGTTCTCCCTTTTTCACTGAAATAAATCTGTCTGAGCATGTATTTCTTTTTTTTCAAATTGACATTTCAGGGCAGAACAAAATAATTTCTTTACATTTGTCATTTGGCTGAGAAGTCTCTTTCTCTTCACAGATGAATGTAGGGCAGAAGTTCATGTAGAAAAATGTTGAGCAAAAATATTTGTCTATTGGAGGAGGTTGCAGTGCTTTGTTTACCCCTGGATGCATTTGTTTTGCCTGAGTAGTTGAGTTGCATCATTCCTTGCTTTCTTATCCCTTCAGTAGGATCATGTGCCATGTCCTGTGGCTGTGATCATGTACCAAATGAGAGGCTACATTGCTGCTTCTTCTCCTTTGCTGACATTTAGGAGGTGCCTGGATGGCCACTGCCAGCTGAGCAAATAGTTTTTTGGGAGGCCAGTATGAAGTTCTAATAGTTTGTTGTTTCATTACTAAGAAGTGGATATATATTTGGACATCAGAAGTTTATTAAAATCTGTGTGCTTCTCCAAGTCCAATCTAAACCATGTTTACTCATTTCTGCTTCAAAACCAACCTGACAAAACCAAATAAATAAGTTATTGTAGAGCTGCCTTAAGAAAGAGGCTTCCCAGTTTCAAACAGTGCACTTGGTGCTGGTGGGGCTAAATTAATTTGATGGGCTTCTGGCTTGTGTGATTCTTTGACATTCCTCTCTTGAGAGAGAACTATTGTTTATGCTGGATTCATTTCCCCTCCTCTTGTCCCATCACATGCAGGGTGTGCTCATCTATGAAAGTGGATCCTCTCAGGAGGTTAAGATAGGGAGATTTGAGATTCTTCTTGTTTGTAGGTCTTGTATGATGATGAAATGGCACATCTCTGCTGTTGCTGGTCAGTTACAATCCCCATACTTCATTCATGCTTATTGCTTCAGTCTCACATAAACATAACTTTTCAATGCAGAACACCAGCACTGTGTATTGAAGTTCAGGGAACCAGACAGTATGCTTAAAATTAATCATGTGCATTGGTGTTTTTAGTAGTGGAGGTTGTGTATTTGAAGATCTGGCCTGCAGTCTGGATGGAGATGTAAAGCTGTAACGTATGGTAACTGATCTTTAATTGCTATCTTAACTATTGTAGGATAGCCAATGCAAATGTAATATTCCCTCATTACCATTAAAATCTAATCCTAATTAGATTTAATTACATTTAAAATGATTACAGAGAGCCTTGCAGTGTTGTATCTTCCAGTACTGTGAGAGGAAATAGATAATTTAGTTTGCAACCTTATTTAGCTGAAATCAGATATACTGTTGTCTTTTTGCTTTTTTTTCTTTGGTTTTTTTTTTTCCTCCTCCCCACACAGCTGCTTCCAAGGTGCACTGGGCATGTCCAGATTCATAAACATATTATTTGTAGGTTTGAATTACAGTTTTCAGCCACATTAGCCATCTGAGACCTCTGACTGGGCATTTGGGAGAATAACCTACACGGATTACTGCTGCTTGTTACATGACTTCCTTGCATTGCCTATTCTGGTTTTCCTGTGCGTTTTCTCATCGTAATGTCTGTGAGGAGGTGGAAAGCAAATCACAAGGGTTACACCATTGATTTAGTAATTACCTTCTTTTTCATTTAATAACAACCTTCAGGCTTTTAAGCAGGCACATGACAAAAAAGGTAAGGTACTGAGTTAAGTAACATACTGCTGAATTGTACCCTGATCAGCAGGCCTGGCAAATACCTTGAACTCAATAAAATAAAAAGCTTTTGTCTGATTTTCATCATTCAGTAGCTTAAGAAGCAGCAATAATGGCATTTTCCTTGGAAGCATGCCTACCAGGGCTTTGTATTGGTGAGTGACACTTACTGATTGATGGACATGGGAACAAGCCCTGAAAGTTAGGAGTTGTTTTTACTTTAGTGCTCTGCTCATGGTACAAAACACCATAAATCTTGAGCCTTTAGAACATAGAGGAGGAGGGTGTTGCTTAAACACCTGTCAGTTGTATCATTTCAAACTTGGAAGCTCCTTGCATGCACACTGAATTGTGCTTAAGTTTGCTAATGCTCCTCTGAGAAGTGACAGCTTGCAGTGCTTGTGCTGAGCCTTTTGTCAGGAATGCTGAGCTGGGTCATTGCTCAGGTAAAAAAGAATCTAAGGCCATTTACGCTCAGGTTTTTGCCTGCTGCTACTCTGAGCCAGCTGGCACAACTGTCATTAAGTCCACATCTGCTGCCCCTCTTGTGCCATGAGCTAGAAAGTGGGTGAGCCACTAGAATCCTAGATGCAGGGTCTGAGCACGAGGCCTTTTCAAGCTTAGGAGGAGGAGCGTAGTGCTCATCCTGGCTGCACGTTGGATACTGCTAATGACACCTTCTTTGCTGTGTTGCTCTGGCCTACTTTGTCCTGATCCATTTTCAAAGTTTCAGCTGGCCACTGGGATGCACAAAAGGCAAAAGCCTTTCAAATGAAATCAGCCATGCAGCAAATTGTCATCTTTGATGCAGACAATTACCCAGGGACCCTTAGAAATGTCTTTCAAAGCATTTTCATGTTCTTCACTTCCTTCTTTCCAATTAAATAAGGGACTGAAAGAGATAAGCTTGATTGAAAATAGCTTTTCTTTTGGAAAGGCAAGCCATGCTCTTTCCTTCCTCTCCATACTTTTTTGCCTTCCTGTTTTCTGCTGCTTGGTGGAATCAGTTGCTTCGAGGACATGTATTTTCATTGCCTGCAGCCCTAAACACACCAGCTTTTGACTAAGATTGGCTGGGGGCAGTGGAATGGCAAATTTGTGTTTCTAAGCCAAACAACTTCAGATCATCTGTCAGGGATTGAAGGAATGCAGCTTCATTAAGTGGTTAGTAAACTCTCTGGCTTTTCAAGGGAACACAGAAAGCAGTGCTATGTGATTGTGTGAGGGGCATTTGAAGGGAGAGATTAATATAATCATATGTGGCTTTCTAGTTTATCATTCTGATAGAAAGCAGGGCTTTGCTCTGGGTATCCTTAACACTGGGGTTTCCCCGAGTAAATCTTGAACTTGTAAATCTGATGGGGGTATATCATATATGGGGGTTTTCTTTTTTATTTTCTTCTTTTGTTTTGATTTTTTGGGGTTGGATTTGGGGTGTTTGTTTGTTTGTTTTCTTTGGTGTTTTTTTCCTAACTTCAGTAGAATCAGAGCTTTTGTTTCTAACATGCAGAAATAAGTGTCAGGATGACCTGTTACTAGAGACGAGTTCATAGTGGCTGCTAAAATATTCTTGCAGTACTCTTCCTTTGCTTGTCAGTGAGTTTAAATAGGGAACCTCTGACACCTGCAGCAGTGTCTGTGCTTGCCGAGCAAGCGCGGGAGGCAGGCGATGTGACAGCTGAGCCCTGCACCATCCTGCCCCACGTTCTGCAGCGCTTCTCTTCCAGGCCTGCCGGATGAATATAGAACCCAAGTGTCAAGGATGACACCTACTTTATAATCCCTGCAAAGCAAGCCTTTTCAGAGAAGAATTTGTTGACAGTTCAGAGATTCAAAGTCAATTTCAGTCCCAGCTCGTGTAGAAATAGGATTTTTTTTTTTTTCATTTCCACCTGATGTGATAATTGAAGAGTAACTAGGCAGTGTGCTAGTCCCTAACGAAGTATGGCAAATAAATACTGCCTTGAGATGTGAAGGATCTGTTAGATGATAAGCACTATCAATGACATTTGTTTAATTATCTATTGGAAATGTTCTTTGGAGGTTTAATTTGCTTTACTGATAGCACCTCTACATTAGTGTCCATTAAAGATCATGTTGAAAGCAGAGTTCTTTGAAAATCCTTTTTAAAAACAGAACTAGGAATGCTATCTTAGATGAAAATTAATGCAACTTAATATATTTTTATAGCTGGAGATGACATAGGCTATTAAGTCACAGTTACTTGAGGTACTGAAGTTGGCAGCTACAGGGCAGGCTGATCCTTTTCTGAAAGGCAAAGTTCCAACTTACTCCTGCGTTTCATTTCCTGGGAGCACTGATCTGTATTCCCAGTGCCTTGGCAGGGCTGATGACTCCTGTTAGGATTTCCATGAGTCCTACTGTTGTGCAGAGAAATAGTCATTAAAGACAGAATTATCAAACACTTCAGTGAAAATGGCAAATGGATGCAAGCCAGTATGATTTCTAGAACAGCATTTCTGTGAGCCCCTGCATTTCCCTGAATGTAGTAAGGAAATAGTGGGTATAAAGCATTCAAAGTGCCTAGTTAGGCTTTTAAGTCTTTATTTCAGTGAAAAATAAGAGGAATAAAAGTTTTGTAGAAAGAATTAAGAGAGAAGGAAGTATTAGAAACACAATGCTTATGGGCTATGCAAGTAGTATTTCCTCCACTCTAAATCTGTTGATGACTACTTCTGGAGTGGAAAAAATAAGAGGGAATTGGGGGGAGCTGGAGAGATACTGAAAATACTGCACTCTTTGAGTGATTCAGGCAGGAAGAGATCTCTGCTTGGTTCAACTCCTGCTCACAGCAGTCCCACTTCAACATTTCATCAGCTGAGTGTCACGCCCAGTTGAGTTTCAAATATCTCCAAGGATGGAGACTCAGCATCCTCTCTCAGCAGCCTGTTCCAGTGCTTAACCACTCTCCTGGTGAAAAGGATTTGTCCTCAGGAAGAGGAGATAGGAACAAGATACACTGAACGATCAGTGGCACAAAAAAATCTCAATCAATCAACATGTAGCTACTCTTCTCATGAAGCAAGAACGTGTGGCTGTACAATAAGATTGACATCCAAAACATGTACATTTTTAGAGGATTTTTGTGCTATGTGATTACCCTCAGGGCCTTACTGCCCACCCTCCCCCCCCCTACAGTTCCTTGAACACTAAGAATATAGGAAATAATGCAGCTAAGCATGCATTTGTGGCTGTGAGCCACCCATTGCATGCAAAGTGTTTGGGAAGAAGTTATCTGTAAACAGGTTATTTTTACTGTGCTTCCAAGCATCTGGAACTGTAAATTGTCTTGTACTGGCAACTATTAGCACACCAAGCTTGATTGGCTGATATGATACCTGAGAGTATCTGATATGATCCACTGAGCTAGAAAAGGTGATTATTTTCTGTGGAACTGAGGAAGAAGTAGCCTGCAGAAATCTTCCTTTCTACCATTCCATGCTACACCACAAAACGTCATCTGCTTTTTGAATTAAACGTAATTAAAATTTGCATTGTATTAGTGCTGATACTTTTCATTTTCATCTGAAGCATTTATAGTTCAACCAGTCACAAAAGAAGGAAGTTTTAATTACTTTTGGAAGGAGGGAAAGTATTGTTTTGAATTCCTTCCACGTTCAGTAAATTCTCTAGAGTTTAATGTAAGAAGATGAGAACACAGTCATACAGAGTTGAATGATACCCAGCAAATCCCTGTACCCCAATACTTTCTCTGACAGTGGTCAGTAGTAATTCTCAAAGGTGGGCTACCAGAACAGGCAGTTCTTCCCAGATCTGTTTTCCAGGCTTTCAGGGATCTGCAGTTCAAGGATTTCTTGAGCTGGTGCCTTTGTGCTGAAGTACAAAATACAGTGTGTCTGTATTATGTCCTGTTACTGGTGATTTGGGATATTTTACCTAATTCCAAAATACTAACAGAATTTGTGGTATATAATATACAAAACTGTGTTGTAGATATTGTGCAGACTGTATTTTGTATCAAGGAGCTGCTTTGCCATTACCAGTGCAAAGAGCTGATTGCAATGCACTGCAGTAGATCGGACTCATTATGTCAGTATTTTATGGCACTCAGGTAAGCATGTTTGCAAAGTAGCAGTAAACCTTTTTGATGTGCAATAACATTTCAGTAGTTAATGTGGTGTTCCACTGCATATTAACTTTTACTGCTTCTGTGCAAACTCGGAATAAGCAGGAGTGCAAGTACAGGCTGTAGAGGTTGTAAAGTAAACCCTGCTGGAATGCATTCACTTCATGAACTACTTCTACAGTGTGTGTTTGAGGTGATTAACAGTAAATTTTGAAATGTTTGCTTCTGCAGAATATAAATTCATAGTTTCTACGAATGTTAACATTTTTCTCAGGACTTTTGTGCTATCAGTCATTAATTCCTAGTCTTCAAAGGAAAAGCAAACCCCCACCCCTGTGTTATGGTTTCATGGAACTACTTGGTGATCTTAAATATTTTCAGCAAATATAATAGCATACTACTGATATGACTGTTTTAAAGAGTTTTTATTACAAGTTGAAAATATGTTGGTAATGCTGTATTGGTGGAGAAATTCTCTTAGAAACAACTAGTTCAGTAAATACTGACTTCATAGAGCTGACTTTGTCAGTGGAATCAGCAGTTAGCCCCTACCTTGTCTGTGCTTGCAATACAGAAATCTCCTGGAATTTAGCAAGTTGCTTAAGCTTTCAAGAGGAACTGTTTTCTCATTTGATAAATGAGATGGTATCTTGTCCATGCTAGTGTCTCCAAAGGCTTTGATGTCCTCTGGTGTTTCCTGTGTAGTAGAAATAAGTAATGTTTGTGTGCTAAAAACAAATGCTATCTACAGCTTCCAGATGCTGCTGTTGAGTTTAGTTTGAAGGTGGATGATAGATTTCCTTTTATCTGCTATGCTCTTATAGGTAGCACTTAGTAAGAAAATGTCTAACCAGAACCAAAGGTTATGGATAAGCTCTAAAAGTTCTGAAAAAGAGGATTTAATAACAGAAATGTCTCTAGATTCTTAGCTTTATCAGCATTTTTGAGTACCACAGTAATGAAAGTAGTATATTTTTATACCAATTGCAAGTGCTTCTAGCATATTCAACACCAGGTGTGCCAGCAGTATTTAGAATGCAAGTTGTATTGCTATTACACATTTCAACAGCAACATGCCACAAATAAATCTCAAATAGTTCACAATGTTATTCTAGGTGCTATCTTTGTCTTTAACCCATAGTGTTAAAATCCTGGAGTTCAGAGCACGACATGCTGCCATAAGCAGGAGTTTCAGATGCAGTGTTACAGTTAAAGTCTTTATTTTCTCTAATGCTGCTGAGCAGGTAATGATACCAACAGTATTATCATCTGTAACTCTTTGGAGTCCTAATATAATTTTGTGGAGCTTCAAATACTTTGCTGCTACTGTTTGCCTTTTATAACTGGAAAAGGAAGAAAACTGCTTGTGTAAGAGAAATAAAATGTGAAGACTCAGTGCTGTTTTCATTGGTTCACCAAATGCTTCACCAAGCATGAGCAGATATAATCTCACTTGGAGAAGAAGCAGCAGGATCTGGATATCTTTGATGTCAAGATTGGGTTTGTTTTAAATATCATCTGTCTGGGTTTCTAAATAAATACAGGTCCACGTCCTTTAGTGCCTGAGCATGTATGAATGAGAGCAAAAACATCAGGTCTGAGATCTTCTGTTCTAGGAGCTTTTTTGTATGGTGGCTGGAACAGAAAAGACTCACCCTACCACCCCACATCTGTCACCTGAATTTAGTGCCATGCAAGTCCTGGTTTGTACACCTTTTCAATCTGAAATAGATCTCCACTCCCAGCTTGGCCCAGAAATAATCAGCAGTATAAATCACAATTGATATAGTTATTTCAACTGCAGTTACCATGAAGACAGCTGAAGCTCTGAGTACTGGCAGCTCCGGGATGTCAGGCATCTCCAGGGCTCTAGGTAGCTCTGGGCAAGCCACTGTGCCAGCTGCTGCAGGGACTTGCTGCCAAACTGACATCCCAGAGATGATCCACCTGAGCCTTGTTGCATCCACTCCAGAGATAGATTTTTCTGGTGGTGCTGCTGCAGCACAAAGTCTCACGCTTCATTTTCCACCCAGAAGATACTAAAATTTTCATGCTGCAGGGCAGAATATCAGCTGCTGGAATAGACAGGGGTAGGTGAAGCCAGCAGTGGCATGTTAATGGATGCTAGCCAAAGCTGGGGCTCAGCATACATCCTATGCCTTAGCCCTAGCTTTATAGTAAACTCTCAGAAGAGTGTAACTGTTATTTTTTGCCCTTTGTTTTTCATGACAGTGTAGATGCAGGGGCACTCAATGTAAATTCATTGAGTTCTGCTCTGGACTATCTCGTAAATGTATCCTACTGGCACTATTTATTTGTTTTTGTAATTTATTTTTTATTGCCAAGAAGACTTAGGTGGTATTGTGGAACCCAAAATGGGACAGGAGACTCTAAATTGTCACCTAAAGCCACCAGCACTTGAGTGCTTAGTTCAGTGAGGGGAATTGCTGTTTGATGGCATTACGTGTCCTGTGAGAGAATGACAGCTACACACTTGTCTAGATTTCAAGGATATTTTGGTTAGACTTCTTCCACAGGTCCTATAGGGTTGGTTGTTGTCCTCTGCTGGAAATCATCTGTGCCTTCCCTACCTCCTGGAACTAAATACGTGAATGAGGCTAAAGGTATGGAGGCATTACCTATTTCTTAATTTACCCCACAGAGGTTGTTTTCTAAGAGATGTGTATCAGCAAAGATTTTCAGTAATTGACAGACAAAATGCTGACTGACTTATTAACGTTTCTAAGTAATGAGATCTGCAGGGAAATTTTAATCTTTGGAAGGTTCTGGATGAACTGTCAGTAGTAGTTTGATTAACTTTCTGCGTGCATGCGTTAAAACCTTTGCTGATTTTATACACTGTAATGGCAAGGCTGCAATACCAAGTTGTTGAGGCAGCCTCATCTCCTCGGATGGTAAGATTGACAGAGAGATAGACAATAGGCTAGCAAAGGCATAGAGTGCTTTGGGAAAACTCTATCAAAGAGTCTGGTGAAATAAACACTGGAAGAAAAGTCCAAAGCTCAGTGTTTCTAGAGCCATTGTGTTGTCTACTCTTTTCTATGGTTCCCAATTACGGGTCATCTATTGCCACCACCTACGACTCTTGGAG